>PVKH010038522.1:0-11311 GCA_004027955.1 Chaetophractus vellerosus | reverse complement strand
GCTCACAAAGGACAGTCTTGCATCTGTACCATCAACCACAATTCTCAACCACCTCTGGAATCACTGTGTTATTCAGTCCCTAGATTATTCTCTAGCTTTCTTTCAACTGACATTTATATCCCTAGACTACCCTTTCCAGCCACATTCCCATTTATAAGCCAGCTGCTACTCACTATAATATGTTACCACCAACTATATCCATTTCCACCCTTTTACAGTAAAGTTAATTAAAACTTCTATACAGTAAGCGTCAGTAGTCCTTTTCAGCCCTCCCCTTATCTCTTAATAACCTATACCCTAGGTTTTACCTACATGCATTTATTCTTCATATTTAGTTCATATTAATGAGACCATGCAACCAGTGTGCTTTTAATATATCTGCTTCCAGTATCACGTAATCCCACTAAAAGTATTTCTGAAGTCATAGGTCTCAATATATGCCCTGTTTGCTTTCTTGCCCCATGTCTTAGTCTCTCTCAACTTAAATGATCTCACTTGAGACTGGTTTTAACATCAACAACAACAACAACACAGAAATGGAGCCTGGTGAATCACGTGGGAGGTTTTAGCTGGCCAGGCATGGAAGTGGCAGACAATACTTCCACTCACATTCCTTTAGTATAGAAATCAATTGTATAGCTACCCCCACTGCAGAGCAGAAAAGGAATTGGTGCCCATGTGAGTGGTCGGGGAAAAAAGGTATGGGTCTTGTGAGTGACCAGATAGCACTTCCTGCTTGCTGCAAAGACTTACTGAGTTAAAACATATATCATACTTGGAAGGTACTTGGCTCAAAGTGCTTAATTATTGCTTGCAGTTATTATTCTGCTGCTTTGTTGCATATAGCCAAGGTGAATACTTATCTTCTAAGTCTATTCCATTTCTAGTTTTCTTCCTAACCTTCTGAACATTCATAGCTTTCTTTTCTGTCCCTTTACTTAAGTCCACAACTTAAATGGCAGTTTGTCTTAGTTCTTTTTCTAGTCATTTTTCCCTTATTCTTTTCTCCCTATAATTCTTTTTCTGTAGATCATGATATACTTCATATAGCTTTAACTGCATTTCCATGTTGATGATCCTGAAAAAATATAGCTTGATTGCTGAGCTTTCCCTGGGCTCCAGAACAAAATTCCAGATTAATTGGCAGATATCTCGTCTAGGATGTCCTCTGTTTCTCAAGCTTAGTACACTAAAAAGTAAACACTTATTCAAAAACCTATTCCTTATCTTATATGGCCCCACACTGGCATCATCATCTTCCTAATTTGTGAAAATAGCAACATAAATATTTTCTCCTACATCTTACCCTTTCTTACATTCAGAATACTGTTGCTATATCCTTCATTGATTCTCTTACTGGTTTATTATTGATATTCAGTGATATTCAGATATTCAGTGATATCTCTTATTGTTTTTAATTCCTTTTGTGAGTTTATTTCACTCATTATCTTTTATCTGGTCAATTAAGACAGCCAAGTAGGTCTTCCTTCCTACAACTTCTAGTCTTTGCAGTTGATTCTTAATATTGCCCTTAGAGCGGTCATTGTCCAGTGTCACCAAACATAAGGCTCTCCAGTTATTTGTTCTCCACTGTTCTCTCATATGTTAGTGTGCTGTTTCCTTCTTAAAGTAATGTCCTTTAATCTTCGCCTGAACTTCATTTTCCCCCATGCATTATGGGGCATTTCATTTTGCAATAAATAAACCGCCTACATGGTTAGCCTCTTTTTAAAAAATGCTTTTTAATTCCAAGTGTTATAATTGACACCTAGTACTCTGCTGAAGCTCTACTCCCTGCAGCCTGTTCAAAAAGAGGAAGCTCATTCTCATACGCTCTTCCTTACCTTAAATTCACTTTCTTGTGCCGCTACCATATTATTATTCCCTCACTGTCAATATCTTCTCTCCTCTTGAATAAAATCATCTGCTCTTTTGAAGCTTAAACTATCAGAACATTCTAACCTCTTCCTTCTCTTCAGCAATATAATCTATGGATTTATAGATCATTTTCTCATATTTAATGAAGACTATATCACTCAGCTCTGTACCTTCCTCATTACCCAAGACTTGCTTATTATCTAGGGTTATTTTTAACAATCATTTGGAGCACCCACCCCATATACTAGCCTCACTTCCTCTATATTTTCAGGTTTAGTGAATTTCTCCTCCATTTTACTTGAACAACTACATTCGTGGCTACACTCTTGAGTTTGCCATGACTTAGAGCTGCTTTATATCGGAAATATTAAATTTAGTCATCCCACTCTTAGCAATATTCTGGCTACCGGTGTTTAATTAGAGTCTATCTAACTCTCTCTCTCTTCCATTAATTGATCCATCTATTGTTTTTATTTTGCTCTCTCCTTGCTTGACTTTATTCTAGATTTGGTTTAGTTTTCATGATCATCGCTTCATCCCTTTTTGCAAATATTATTAAAATAATGGTTTCATTGTTCTTTTTCCAACCTTTTTTGTTGAAACATCAACCTTGTGTTAAGCTGCATATCCATATTCTTCTCAACTAGACTATTTCTTCTTTCCATTCACATTTTACCTGAAAAAGCTTGATGCATCTAACCCTGCTTCCATTCAGACATCATTTTTTCTCAAGGCCTTCCATCCCTTCTTACTTTAAGTTTGATCCTCCTTTTGGTCTTTTCATGACTCTACTTCCTTTTTTAAACTTTCTTCAAATTTTAATACATTTTTCATCTGATTATATTTTTAGCACTAGAGTACTTATTGGTTGAAACAGGGACCTTATTTTTCATTTAATCAGTCTTCAGTGCCTTTCTTCAAGGTCAGCTCACTGTTAATTATTTCCTTCAGTCTTACCATTTTAGTTTCAAATCTTGCCATCCTCCCACCTTTGACAAACATATTTTGCTTTCCCCTTTTGCTTCTAATTAACATTAACAACAATAACAACACTAACATACTATTAGCTTTGTATCTTATACATTTGTTTCCTTCTACTGAAAAGAATTTTCTCTATTTTACATAATTCTTACTTATATGGTGTTGTCAGTTTAGGCATTTGTATTAGTTTTCCATCACTGTTATAACAAATTACCACAAATTTAGTGGCTTAAAAGACAGAAATTCATTATCTTACAGTTCAGAAGTTCATAAGACCAACATGCGTCTCTTGGGCTAAAATCAGGATGCCAGCAGTTCTGCATTCCTTCTGGAGAATCTAGTGGAGAATATGTTTGTATCCTTCCATTTCCAGCTATCCTTGCCCATATTCCTGGCTCATGACCACATTTGTCTATCTTCAAGACAGCATTGTTTTTCCAACTCCTCCTTATGCTCCCTGATTCTATTCTGATTCTCTTCTCCATATTTAAGGACCTTTAAGAATACATTGGGATCTCCCAAATAATCCAGGATAATCTCCCTATTTAAAGTCATCTGAAAAGCAACCTTAATTCCTCTTTTGCTTGTAATCTAAACTATTCACAGATTCCAGTGATTAGGATGTGAACATTTGGGGGTGGTAATATTCTGCTTATTGTAACATTTGTTTCTCCAGAAAACCTTCCCTTATTCTCCAGACTAGTTAACTATTCTTCATATGTGTTTAAAAAGTGCTCCTACTTCCATTATATAATATTGATCATAATATGAGCCAAGGTCTAAATATTTACCTGCCTCTACTGTTAGGTTATAAACTGCATGATAGCATGACCTTTATCTGCATTGTTCCCTGTTATAATGTCCATCCACATAATAGTCCCTCAATAAACTAATTAAACAAATGAATGATTGTATTGTGCAGAGACACTAGATTTGGAATTCTATGGCTCGGTTAAGTCCTTGCTCTACTACCCACACAAATTAACGATATGAAATCCAATTAATATCTCAAGTCTTCATTTCATTGTCTACAAACTATATAAAATATGGCTACCCAACCTCTCAACATTATCAAATCAATAACATGACTTAAAATACACAAAATATGGTGTTAATTGATAAGCATTATATTAATAGAAATATAAAATTGTATTATTAAAACTTAAATTTGAACTCTTTACTTCCTTTCACAAAAGCCTAGAAAATTTGTCCATACAATAAATATCATATGCTATAGCATTATATTTTAAGACCTTCCACCATCTGACCTAAAGTGATCTTTTTAATGTTTTCTCAGATCATATTCTGTACTATATCTCTATTTTGCAGTCAATTTAGATTACACTCTATTCCTAAATCTTACCATATCTTATTGTTCACCATAGTATGACATGCTATTAAATTTAAATGTAAAACATATTTGCCCAGTACGCCAGGACACTTATGGCAACTGTCTATTGTTTTCTCCAAGTATAACAACAATAATATTAATGGTAGTGAAAACATTTAGGTTATTTCAAATATTACAAGTAGCTCAATATATATTAAGTTGCTTTGGTCTTCAGTATAATCTCTTGAATTTTATTCCCATTCTACAAATGACAAAAATGACACTATCAGGTTTCAGATCTCTGTGCTGTTTCTTCTTTCCCAGAATTCTTTTTTTCTAATTTTTCATTTACTGATATATTAATAGTCATTTTTTACCTTCAAATGTAACCTACTTTTTAAGGTTTAATTTCCTTGATTACCATTAATTACACCTTACTCTACATCTCCACAGCCTGCTATTTATTCTCTACTGAAGCTTTATTCTCTACTGAAAAATGTGTTCTTGATACAGCTTGATCCCCTAATGGAGATCAATTTCTTTAAAGTGTTCTTTTTAAATCTTAAAGTTTCTGGCACAGTGCTCTATAGATAGAAGTCATCCATTATAGGTGGAAAATAAATTAGGTAATTTATGTGGCAAACACAAGGACTGTGATGGACCAGGTGGCTCTTAACATCTCTTCCAGCTATATTCTATTTTATAAAATTACATTTGATGAAAGAAAGGTCAACTGAGATAGTAAAGTACTTAGCTATAGTTTTTCTGATTTTGATATGACTTGAAAGATATTTTACTTCACCAAGTATCCATGTAACAGAAGCACAAAATTCAAGCAGTTAAAGGCCACCAAGATCGGTTGAATCTTGAATTCCACCTGTTCTCTTTATAGTATGTGACTAAACTATAAATTTACTTACTTCTCTGAGTTTTCTCATTCATCAAGTAGAGTCCAAGTAACTACCTCAAGTGTTATTATAAAGATTAAAAGAAGATAATGTGTAGAAAGCAATTATCAGAATGCCTGGAACATATCTAGATCTCAATAAATGCTAATTATCATAGATCTTGTTATTTTAAGTATAAAAACTTGCACATGTAAAAGTGGACCAATCGTGGTTATATTATGCATTATGTGTGATTATTATTCAAATACATAATCACAGTTCGTAGAATTTTCCTTCATAGTTCTCTCTTAGAGAGCCTTCCCTGCTTAACATTTACATTTCTAAATTTAGAAGTGTAGGTTTCCATTACTGTTTTGGTACATCCTTTCTCACTGGTCTCAATTGCCCTTCACCTCTACCCAAAATCCCCATCCCCAGGGACTTCTTCCCTATCATGCTACTTCTTCTTCTATGCTACTTATTTTATTTATTAACTTTCATTTTACCTCTGGTTTGATATACATGCATCAGAATAAAACATTACGAAATTGTGTTGGTCTGATTTACTAAGAATCTCACTAACGTCACGGGAAGATTCAAGAGATCCTGGAAATACAAATCTCCTGAATTTAATTAAGTAGATAATCAGTTTTATACATCAAGTTTAATTATACTACACTGAAATAGGGCCAGCCAGTTATTCTTTTACTTTACATATATATTGTATCTTTTTCAAATCATTGTAAATTGTAGTCTGTGGTCTCATCCTTAACATTAATATATATATATGAAAAATAATTTTAAACTAAAAATCATAATATAATATAATGATTGTGTTTGAGAATAATAGTAATTATTACAAAGATAAATTAGTGGATTGATATGCATATTTAAAGCTAAAATTGACTAGAATAACAACCTTGCTTAAGCAATAAGCCACACATTCCCAGAATTGATTATTATAATCCACAATTTTGCAAAGATTTCTAATTAAATGTTATAGACTATGAAAGAAATAGCCCATCCCATATGATATGACATTTCCCCTAAAACACCATCCATATCCTTTAGCTATCTCTTATTATCTGATGATACAAAATGAGATTTAATTTAAGATTTAGGCTCAGTATTTCAGAGCTTTAATTTAAGAAATTTTATCTTGTTTTTCTTCTCAAACCTTTGTCCCTCTCACATTTGACAGCTCCCAGTAACTCAGGAAGCATCTTTTCAGAAGAATGTCTGAGAATATTGAAAGCACATCTTAAGGTCTATTTCATTTCCTATTTGGAGATGCAAAGACAGCTTGTGATATAACTGGATCCATAAATAAGGTGCTCTGAACACTTAGGAAAGGCTACTCTATTCATTTCAGCACTTCAGGGTAGAGTCGATTATTGCAGCGATCACAACGAAGCATTAAAAATGTTTTTTCAAATACTTCTGGGGAGCATATAAATGTATTGTTAGAAATCCTATACATTTTGATTTCTCTTCATTATTGGATGCCATTTTAATTTATTTTTCTCTTTAAAATATATGTATTATTCCTCTAAATTATGGCTCATTTTCAGCTGTGGGAATTCTTCAGACTATTATGTTCTTAGGACTACTTTGCAATAGTGCAATTGATAAAAATGATCATCATTTTCTATTATGTATTGGCACAACTTCAAATGGGGTTAGTTACTTAAGCATAAAAATGCTTTCATTAGTGTTTTCAACTGCAAGGTGACCTTAGTAATACAGTTATCATATATCCTGGATTTTTCTGGACATTAGTGATTTTATATATTCTCTTCAATTTACAGGCCATATGCTGTGAATTTTGGCTCAGAAAATATGATCAACATGCCTCTAGACTTATGTGTGTTATTCCTACTGGCAACATCCTTTTAAATGCTGTTTAATCTTCACCAACTCCCCTTGGTCTATTGGAACTAGATTCCTCATTTGTTTCATCCCTCTACTTTTTCTTTCTGCAGTCCCACCTTTAGTGTTACCAGGTTTTTGTATTTTTCCTTAACTGACGAGATCAAATCAACTCCCCTTCTTATAATATTGTGTTGATTTAAACTTTACCAGAGAATAAAGTCCATGTTCGCTAATCTATAATCTATTTAGTATAACAGTAAAATTAATAAATGACATTGGCCAATATTTCTCATTTTCCAGATCCTGTGATGAACTGTTTAATAATTTACTCTTGTTGAATCCTTGAAAAAGTAGCATTATTATTTCTATTCCTTTTTAGTTCTAAACTTCAAACCTTTAATCATTATACTCTGCTGTCAACCTTTTTTTTTCCTTCAAGTTTATTATTTAGCTCCTTTCATTCTACCTTTCAGTCACCCATGAGTAATCTTTCTTCCATCAACATTCTGTGCACTTTCATTTATCCATGTCTGGCTAAGTCCTTTCCCTCAGCCTTGAATGCTTTTTTCACATTTCTCACATATGAAAACCCTTGCCTATTTTCAAGGCAAATTTTAAATGCTATATCTTCCGTGAAGACTGCCCTGATAATCCAGATTGAAATAAATGTTCTACCTTTTCAAAAACCACATAAATTTATGACACTAGCACATAGGACTTGCTGTGTTAGTTCGTTGACAATCTTACTAGAATTCTGAAGTATAGAATCAAGAAGAAAGTACAGGTTAACAGAAAATGCTTGAGTTTTGGAGTGAAAGACATCAGGAGTTCAGCCCAAACTCTAGAATTAAAAATTGATTTACCAGATGGGTAAGAAGAGATGGAGAGTGGTTAGTTTCCTCTTTATTGCTGCTCTAAACTTTGGACTCATCAACTATGGTTAAGGAAGTAAACTTCACTAACAGACACTCATTCAATGTTTAGTGACTTGAAATATATTTGTGTTGAAAATTAAGTAGCTGCATTTTAGTGCTTCCTGGGCTAATTTATTAACTTAATTTATTCTCATTTTGAGCATTTTGGAAGATGTGAAAGGAGAGAAATATAGTATAAGTAAACTTTATTTTGGGGGAGAAGCAGAGCAATCAGGAATCTTGGGTGAAAAGGTAAGTGTTTTAGTCATCTTCATTGAAGGCTGATCTAAGATTACACAAATAATGAGTTAGAGAAGGTGAGATAATGGGGAAATTAAGAAAAACAGTAACAAAGAAGAAAATTATAAAGATTAGACTTGACAAGTGCATATTGCTCTAACATAGACATAACTGATGATCTCAGCTTTTGGAAGAGTTCATTTAGTAAATAATTAAATATTAGGCACTGTCTTAGGCATTTTACATATCTTATCATATTTCTTCCAGAAAGGAATTTTGGTCAATAAAAAATACCTCAGAATGGTGTTGTGATCATTTCTAGGCACCCATAAATTAGAGAATTGAAATATCAGAAAAAATATGTATTTTAACTGTTTCGGTTGACTAGCATTTGTTTCACTGTCTTGACCACAACTATTAGTATTCCAAGAAACCCTATTATGCTTTAACATGTAATATTTTCTATAACACAAATTTGAGCTATCAAAAGTTTTTCTTGGTAAAATAAAAGTTAAGAAAAAAAATAGGAAAAAATCTCATAATTAACTCCTTTTTGTTCAATATGCCATCTTGTACCTTATTAACTTTTCCCACTGTTGGTCTTTTACTTGGTATTGTTTTAAAGTATAGAAATAGTTCAGTCATTTAGAACAGTGGTTTTAATGGTAAAAAAACGGTGAATCCCAATATACTAAAGCATAAAAATAATACGTAAGAGTTAGTCTCTAGATACCTGGAGATTGGCCCACCACTGCTTACTCTGTGTTCCAATTATGGTCCCTGAAATAGGTGCTATAAAACCTGACATTCTAACTTTTAAAAAGCACTATACCCAAAGTTTAAAATAAAATATATTAAATTAATTTGGTGGATATGTCTTGTTTTTATTCTGAAGATTTATTTTGAAAATTTAAATTTTATTTTTGTAAATAATATTAACTAACACTAATATTTTCAGATTAATTTGTTAGAGTGTAAGGTACTACCATAGTAATAGTTATTACTCTAAGTGAATAGGGGTAGCTTCCCTTTATGGAAATAATCTAGGAATTATTAAAGAACTGGAAAATAAAAACGTATTTCCTTTCCAGTGATTGTTTGGCAGCATGACTCTATTTCAAACAAATTTTTCCTATCCTATTGTAGGTTGACTTATGTACACCAATTTAGACATGTTCTTAACCTTAATCTTCATCTTTGTTGGTATGAATCCATTGTAAATAGGTCCCTTTGAAGACATTATTTATACTTAAGATATGGCTTAACTGAAAGAGGATGAACCTTAACCTGGATTTCTAGAATTCTTTGTAAGCACAAGAAATCAGACATTTTAGGAGAGAAAGCCATAAATATCTGTGATAAACCATGTCAAAAGAACTTGCAAGAGAAAGGAGAGGACATTGCCATGTGATGGAAAAATCAAGAAATCCAAGGTTTTTTGGCCAGCCGGAATGCTGCCATCCCCGGGAGGAAATAATCCTTCTGGTCAAGACCTTGATTTGGACTTCTGGCCTCTGAAACTGTGAGCCAATAAATTCTCATTGTTGAAGTGAACCCATTGTTTCATATTTGTCACAACAGCCTGGAAAGCTAACACACCTACATAACTTTATGATCTTATATTGCAATGTAGAGTAAAACACAGAACGAGACTTGTAAAATAAATGTCTTAAAGAGTCTAACACCAGTCATCTGAAACTTTCTCCCAAAATTAATTTCAGGAAAAATATATCACACTTCCCTAAAATATGGCTGAATCATACCTTCTCAAAGAAAAATTCTTTATTATATATTCTCTTACATGTTGTGGTTAAATAAGTTGATCATTTTTATATAAATATAAAAATGTATTTGAATAGATAAAAAAGAATACTACAAAATCTGTCAAAGATAAACACCGTCCAAACATTGGAAACATTTGAGAGTAAAAGGGAAAGCAAATGAGACAAGATGCATGACAAGAGTTACATACTGAGACTTTCCCAGGAACCTGAGCATATGGGTACTTAACAAGGAAAAATAGAAATACAAAGTTAAAACAAAGCTAGAGAATAGAAATCTCACAATGTATTATGCATGTACCATACTCAGGTTAAGAAATTAATATCACTATTATCTTTGAAGCCCACTTTCCATTCCTCCCCTAATTGCTTCTCCTTCTTCCCTTACAGGGATGGCACCTACACCCACTTTTATGTTCACCCTTCATATTTTTTATTTATAACCTTAACAGATATGTTTGTATCACTAAAATTATGTAAGCAGAATAATCCAGCATGTATTCTTTTGCTACTTTCTTTTTTTATTCAGGTTATAGTTTAATCCATTATGTATTGTTGCAGAGTACTTCACAGTGGGACTAGAAGGTGCTTTATCCATTTTTTTTTACAGTGTTGTTATGAAAATCTTATAAATCTTCCCTGGTGCTTGAACACAAGTGTTTCTCTAGACCCAGTCTAGAGTCATGGTTTTCCAAAATTAGTGCACATCAGAGCCACCCTGGATTGTTTGTTAGAATACAGATTGCTGCACTTCACCCCAGAGATTCTGATTCACTAGGACTAGGACAGTGCTTAAGCATCTGCATTTCTAATAAGTCCCATTACTGTATTTGACTATCACTGGATACTATTTGCTGTAAGATGTTTGTAAATGCTGTTTTTTTTTTCTTCAGGTAAAGGAATTTCTCTTCTATTCCAGAAATTTATGGATTTCTTTTAAATTCTGTTTCAATGGCGACAAACCTTTTGAATTTCTTCTTCAAAATATTATTATAGCACTTTGCTCTAATATATTTTGTAATATTAAATTAATTTTGCATCCTTGGATTACCTCAACTCTTTCATGATGTCTTTTTTATTAATTGTTAGATATATTTTACTAATATTTTGTTTACAACTTCTGCATCTATGGCACTGTATGAAATGGATGTTACTTTCTATTTTATTAACTATTATGAGATTTAATAACAAAGGTATACTATCTTCATAAATTTAGAAGTGTCTCCTTTTACTGCAATACTTTTAAATACTTTCTGTATGTTTGAAAATATTTGTTCATTATTGTTTAAACTTTTCAAATTTGTTGACAGAATTCTCATAATGACTTCTTACTATGTTAATGGTAAAAACATCTCTTATTGTCTTCTTTTCAATCCTCAGTATTTTATCTGTGCTTTTTTATCTTGATCTTTCCTGCTAGCTAATCAC
>PVKH010038521.1:0-11315 GCA_004027955.1 Chaetophractus vellerosus | reverse complement strand
AAAAAAAAAAGATTCTGGTAGCTTCTGCATATAGAGTCTAACATGGAGAGCATAAGTTAAGAAAATATAATATTTATCCCAAAATAGAATAAAATAGGTAATCTTTGGTTCATAAACCCCTGTCAGAACAGTTGTTCATCCTTGGCATTAGGCACTTCACCCAGTGAGTCATCCCGGCAAATCTGTAACGAAGTATTATGAGTGAGTAGTGAAAACCAAGCTGTAAAATCAAGTGTGCAGTGGAGAATAACCATGGTAAATACCTTTCCTCCTTCCTCATCTTGGCATCTGATCAATCCATCACCTGCCAACAACCGCTATTACACATTTATGTAATAAAATTCATGGTATTTTATTTCATTAAAGATTTTAAGAAAACATATTAATATTGCACTTCAGTCATTTGCAAAAGGTCTGAAATCTCAGTTTTCAAGATTCTACCACTTACCATTACATGTGAAATCCTGAACCAAGTCTGTTATATCCCTTTGCTTTTTTTATTCCCTTTTTTAATAACTTTTTTTTTATTTTTTAAAAGATACTTAAAAAAAAAAAGATACTTAGATTACATAAATGTTACACAAAAAATATAGGTACTCCCATATGCCCCACTCCCCACACCTCCCACACCCTCCCACATAAACAACATCCTTCGTCAGTGTGGCACATTCATTGCAATCCATAAACGCATCCTGGGGCGTTGCCACTGAGTGTGGACCATAGTTCACGTTGTAATCTACACTCTCCCACACAGTTCTGCATGTTATGTGACAATATGAAATGGCCTATATCTGTCGTTGCAATGTCATTCAGGACGATTCCCAAGTCCCAAAAATGCCCCCGTATTATCACCGTTTTGTCCTCTCCCTGCCCCCAGAGCCTCCAGTGGTCACTGCCTCCACATCAGTGTTGTAATTTCCCCTTTGCTTTTATTACTTCTAAGAAAAAAAAGCCAGGTTTTCATAACTGAATTAGAAGCATAATCATTTATAATTGCATAAAACAAATGATTGGAAATAATGTAAATTAAAAGCAGAATACTAATTGATTCAGATGTAAAAGAGGTTAAACAAAAAAAATAGTGGGTATATTAATTATTAATAAATATCTATTGGAAAATAATAAAAAATAAAACAACAATTCATGAACGTTTCTAATTTAATTGCGTTTGGTTATTATTATTTTGATTTTTTTGTAGTACTCCTTAACCTTTCATAAATCTAACAGAAAATATTATGCCCCTAAGCTAAGAACATCACACACCTGTTGCCACGTGGCTAGAATGTCCCACCACGTGCAGTCAGCATCAGTGTCGTTCAGGGTAGGTCAGTATCATCCAACTTAATTGACTTTAATAAATAGCCACTCATTAATTTAAAATATATATATATTGAGATATATGTGTGTGTGTGTATATACTGTTATATTGTGCTGGAGAGAATTGAAGCATGAATGACCATCCCTGTCCCAAAGAAGTTTACAGTAATGTTGGAAAAAAAAGACAAGATGAGACTAGTACACCCATAGCTAAAAGACAGGGGGGGAGATGGTGTTTTGTGGATTCAGAGAAAAAAAGATTTTATGCCAGGAGGAACTTTACTATCTTATGGGGAATGGTGGGAACAGACAATACACTAAAGGAGCTTCCCAAAAGAAAAACCAATATTTATAGATAGCTTAAAAAACAAATACACACAAAAGTCTTTATGAAATTGAATCACTAGAAGTACACAAAGAAAAAAAACATGGATTTATTATGGGAACGGCAAGTAGTAAACAAAAACTTCAGGGCAAGGTATTCAATATGTGGGACATCAGTAATTCATCACATTTTTATTTGTACCCCTCTTGTGTCTGGTCCTGTTCTAGGCTGGGGTGTGTAGACAAATAAAGCATGATTCATGAGAAATTTTATTTTGCAGAGAGGAGATAGGTAATTTTGGATCTTGGAAAATTTTCTGTTGAAGGAAAGACAAAGACTGAAAGTTAAGAAAGAGAAAATCAAGTTTGTATTCCTTTAAAAGGGCTCTGTGCTATAAAAATTACCCATGTTGTTTCCTCACCAAACAATGAAACTCCCAATGAAATTTCTACTTTGTGTAACAAATTTCAGCGACTGCTTTAATTCATAGTGGTATGTGAATGCCTGTGACTGGGACTGAGGGGCTTTCTGCACTGACCTCCAGAGTTGTCTAATTTTGCTGTTCAATTAACTCTTCTTCGTTTCTCTCTTGAACTTACTCTGAGATTTTTTTTGGTGTGTAGTAAAATATACACAACTCAGAATTTTCCATTTTAACCCCTTTCATGTGGTATTTTCAATATAGTGCTACAATCACCACCATCCATTACCAAAATTTTTCATCACCCCAAACAGAAACTCTGTACCCACTAAGCAATAACTCTCCATTCCATACCCTTTCCCCCAGGCCCTGTAACCTGTAATCTACTATCTTTCTGTCTTTATGAATTTGCTTGTTCTAGGTATTTCATGTAAGTGAAGTCACACAATTTTGTGTCTGGCTTATTTCACTCAACATAATGTCTTCAAGGTCCAGGCATGTACTGTCGCATGTATCAGAACTTCATTCCTCTCTGTGGCTGCATAGTGCTCCACTGTATGTATCTACCACATTTTGTTTATCCAGTCATCTCTTGATGGGCACTCAAGTTGCTTCCACCTTTTGGCTATGGTGAATGTATCGTCAGCCAAAGGGATGCTGATCTGTTAGTATCAGAGATCTGTTAGCTTTTATAGAGTATTTATTTGGGGTAAAAGCTTACAGTTACAAGGCCCTAAAGAGTCCAAGTAAAGGTTACTTCCTTACCAAACTGTTGCCACTTGTTGAAGCAAGATGGCGGTCGATGTCTGTGAGGGTTCAGCCTTCCTCTTCCCTCTTAAGGCTCCATGGGCCCAGCTCGTCCGATCTCAGCTGTAGGCTGGCATAGGGTTCGTCTCTCTTCCCCGCGCTCGTTTCTTTCTGGGCTCAGCTGCTCTGCTTTCTTCACAAGATCAGCTGTAAACTCTCATGCGAATGTTTCATCTCTCTTCCGGGGGCCTCTGTCACGGCTGTGAAGCTGCGTCTCTTTCTCCATGTATCTTCTCTGGGTCCCTACTTCTGTGTTCTTGATTGAGCATCCATTCATACAGACCTCTGAGGGGGCAGGGACTCAACACTGCATGCCCTAATGATGTGGTGGAATCAAAGCCCTATTCTTGATTTAACCAAGTAAACATAAGCCTTTGAATTTAAAGCAATCAAAGGGCATCATGCCCAGAGGAACAGACCAGATTACAAACATAACAAATATCTCTTTTTGGAATTCATAAATAATATCAAACTGCCACGGTGAGTAATGCTTCTATAAACCATAGTGTATAAATATCTGTACAAGTCCCTATCTTCAGTTCTTTTTGGGAGGGGGTGGTATACCTAGACATGGGATTGCTGGGTCATATGGTAATTCTATGTTTAACTTTTTGAGGAAACACAAAACTGTTTTTCACAGCAGCTGCATCATTTTACATTCCCCCCCCCCCGCAAAATGTAAGATGGCTCCTATTTCTCTACATAGTTGCCAACAATTATTTCCTGTTTTAAAATAATAGCCATTGTAGTGAGTATGAAGTGGTATCTCATTGCAATTTTGATTTTCATTTCATTAAAGGCTAATGACATTGAGCATCTCTTTATGTGCTTATTGGCCACTTGTAGGCCTTTGGAGAAATGTCTATTCAAGTCTTTTGTTCATTTTAAAATTGGGTTTGTTAGTCTTTATGTTATTGAGGTGTAAGAGTTCTTTATATATTCAGGATATTAAACTCTTATCAGACATATACATTGCAAATGTTTTCTCCCATTCTTTAGGTTTTCTTTTCACTTTCTTGATAATCTCCTTTGAAGTTTTTTTTGTTTCTTTGTTTGGTTTGCTTTTCTTGGAAGTGTTTTTCAGGATTGAACCCGGGAGAGGGGGGGACTTCATACATGGGAAGCAGGCATTCAATCACTGAGCTCTACCTGCTCCACCTTGATAATGTCCTTGGATGCACAAAAGTTTTAAATTTTGGTGAAGTCCAATTTATCTATTTTTTCATTTATTGCTCAAGCTTTTGACATCCTAAGAATTAATTGCCAAATCCAACGTCATGAAGATTTACCCCTATGTTTTCTTCTAAGAGTTTTATGATTTTAGCTCTTGTGTTAGTTAGTTCATCAATCCATTTTGTGTTAATTTTTGGTTCTTCTTTATCTGCCTGAATGCTAAAAGTTGGAGTTCCAGGGTTCTAAACATTGAATATTTTACTTCTTTTTCTGTGTGGGTTTGAATCTCAGCTCTACCACTTGCTAGCTGTTTGATCAAAAGCAGTCACTCCATTTCTCTGAGATTCAGTTTCCTCATCTCAAAAGTGAGGATAATAAAAGTAGCTACTGCCTATGGCATTGTGAAGGCTTAGTGAATTTATATATGTAAAATGCTTAGAACCGAGCACTATGCATTAACTATTTCATTATTTTTTTATCATTTCCATTGTTGCTCATTCCTTATATGATCTCATCTGGTCTCTTGGCTTTAAATTTCATATATACATTGTCAACTCCCAAATTTATCACTAGCCTAAAACTCTCACATCTCTGTTGGAATTTCTAATGAGTTTTTTAAAGTTAATATAGCAGAACTTCTGATTTTCACCCAGTTTCCCCCCCATTTCAATCTATCATAATGCCACCATTCCAGTTGTTGAAGCTTTCTCTCACACTGCACATCCAATCTCTCAAAAAATCTTGTTACTTCTATGTTCAAAATATATCCAGAATCAGGAAGCAGATGTGGCTCAAGAAATTGAGCTCCTGCCTACCACATGGGAGATCCCTGGTTCTGTTCCCATTGTCTCCTAAAGAAGACAGCTAGCTGGCGTGATGGGCAGGCATGGCAGGCTAACGCAACAAGAGATACAAGAAGAAAAACATAATGAGAGACACAACAAAGCAGGGAACAGTGGTGGCTCAAGGGATTAGGCGCCTCCCTCCCACATCAGAGGTCCTGGGTTTGGTTCCTGGTGCCTCCTAAAGAAACAAGGAAGATAAACAGATACAGCAAGTACAAACAATGAGGGAGTAGGGAAAAATAAATGAATAATAAAAATAAATCATTATATATATATATATATATATCCAGAATCTAACCTCTTCTCACCAACCCCACTGCTACCACCTACTCCAAGCCATCATCATCTTTTACCTGGAATACTGCAGTCATCTCCTCTTCCTGCCCCTCCTCCTTTCCCTTCTCAGTACAGCAGCCAGAGTGATCCTGTAAAAACAAAAGTGGGGTCAAGTCTTTCCTCTACTCAATGGCCTGTGGCCCAACACCATCTTGATCTCCTTGATCAACTTTTATAAAAAACAAATCAGGTAAGTGGATGTGGCTCAAGCTTGGGTGCCCACCTACCACATGGGAGGTCCCAAGTTCAGTTCCCAGTACCTCCTAAAGAAGAGGAGCAAAACAGTGGCTGATGCAATGAGATGATGCAACAAAGAGACACAATGAGGAAAACACAATGAGAGACACAACAAGTAGGGAGCGGAGGTGGCTCAAGTGATTGGGTGCCTCTCTCCCACATGGGAGGTCCTGGGTTCAGTTCTCTGTGCCTCCTAAATAAAAGAAGATGAGCACACAAGGAACAGACAGCAAGTGCAAACAATGGCCGTGGAGGGAGGGGGGGATAAATAAATGAAATAAATCTTTTTTAAAATCTATTTTATTGTTACATATTAATAAAGCATATTCATCTCCAACTATTTTTTCCCCTTCTCTTATCACCCCAATCACACCAACAGCTTTGCTCCTCCCCACACACTGCAACAGCTCTACCTCAACACTTTAGAAGTTGCTATGTCTTATGCCTGAAAAATCTAATATTCACCTGGCTACTATCTTACTTCCTTGGTCTCATCTCAAATGTTATCTTATCTGTGAAATCTTTCTCTAAGTAAAATAGCAATCTTCCACCTCCCAGCCTCACCCTTGATCCAATTTTATTTTTCATTGTACTTATCACCATCTGAAATACTGCATATTTATTATCTATCTCCCCACACTAGAATGTAAGGGCAAGGACTTTGTTTTATTCAACACTACTTATATTTTCCATCCCCAGCATCTAAAGCACTACCTGACACACAATCAGTGCACAATCAATATTTGTCGAATGAATGGATGGAAGAGAAGTATGTAGGTGGGATGCAGATGATGGAAGGATCAAAGACAAATTTCAGCTTTGTCAAATGTTTAACCTATGACCTGTTCTGATTTAGGAATAATTTCCACAGATGAATGTTTTCTTTTGCTCCCTGCTTTCACGTGGTAGGAGGGAGAGAAGAGGAGATGGGGTAGCAAATGCAAGAAGAAAAAGAAAGAGAAAACGATTTATCTTTTATCTTTATTATCCATTTCATGGATCACTCCAGCTACTATAATAATTTCTCATCTAATACAGTGGAGTATTAGACAGCAAAAAGCCCCTTCAACAGTCAAAATAGATATGACTGGGACCAGATGTGGCTCAAGAGGTTGAGCGCCTGCTTCCCACCTGGGAGGTCCAGGGTTTGGATCCCAGTGCTTCCTAAAAAACAAAAACAAACAACAAACAAATAAATGAAAAAACCAACTCAGGGGAGCCAATGTGGCTCAGACGTTGAACACCAGCTTCCCACTTACATGGTCCACGGGTTCAATTCCTGGCCCCAGTACCTCAAAAAAAAAAAAAAAAAAAAAGATCTTGTAACCAGATTCCTCTAGGTTTTTGGCTATGTAACATAAAAGAATTTAAGAACATGACGGTTTAGTTAGGCCAGTAGTTTATTATAGTTTACTAGGGAAATGAAGAAGAGGAGAAAATAACACATTACGAGTTCCCAGGTATACTTGCAGGCTGGTCCAGGCAGAAGAACAGATGATTTTGCCTGTGCGCTTGTTTTTATTTAATTTTCTTCTTTCACTTTTTTTTTCTTTCACCTTTTTTTTCTTTCACCACGTGCACTCCTCCCCTTGTTAATGTGCAAAGGAGGCGTCCCAGCTGTTTGCTGTTTTGATTGATTACCCCACCCACCGATTCCCCCAGGGGGACCCAATGACAAGGCCCACTGAAAATATCCGGGGCTTTTCCTTGATCCCGGACAAGCTCTGGTTCCAAGTGGAGGATTCCCGCAAGGCTCTTCCAGCAGCCTTTTGGTGAGGGGGTCTTTCCCTCGGGCTCCACCTGGGTTCCATGGCCACGTGTTTCACAGCCATGTTTTTCTGCCAGGTCCCAGATTCATCCTCTCATTCCCTAAACTAGCCTGCCTCAATATGACTAATACATTGCACTTTACTTTTACTGCTGAATTTACACACGTTTCCGACAAGATTAGCCACCTTATTTATAATAAGTAACAGCGTTTAAGTCTTTATTAGGTACATGGCCCTTTAACGTGTATGTCAATTTAGAGCATTATGTTCCCCTGTAGTGAGACAGGCTGGTAGAGGTCTCAGCTGAGGAAGGGAGTTTCGGATGGGAAATTATAGATCTGGTACAGGAGGCAGATCTAAGAATTTGCAAAAACTGTCAGTGAAAGCAAATTTCTGAGACTTTGCAAAGTTCTTTCTCATGGAAAACCCATAGCCTTAACACGGGATAGACTCCAGCAGAGTTGGAATAGGTATTTGCCCTCAAGTAGGTTTTTAAAAATGTGTTGGCTTTGGATGAACTGTATGCTTTATTAATAGGTATCAATAAAATTGACTTGTTTAAAAAAATGTGTTGGTGGAATGAGAGATCTGAAGGATCAACAGTGGACCCCTCGAGAGCAATTGAGAAAAAAAGATGCTTTATCTTTTCCTTTTTCCAGAGCAATATTTTTAGTTTGTCTTAGTTTAATTCATTTCTAGAGGAATTTTTAGAGGAATTTTTCAAACCATATTTAAGAATATCAACTGTTTTAAATCAAGTGAATGTAAACAATGGGTAGCCAGCTCTAGGCCCTGACTAACCACTAACTCAGGCTGAAAGCTCTCAGGCACCATGGTTTCTGGGTAACCTCGCAAGTAAATGCAGGAAGGTGGAGCAACAAACATGAGTCTCCCAATTCTTGTGCTCTCAGTTCAGTGTACTGGAGAGATGAAGCAACTTGGCAACATGGATAAAAATGCACCGACATTTTCCCTTTACATTTGGAATGAATGTGGGCAATGAATACTCCTGGGATCTTGGGAAAATGTACAAATTAACTTCATTTATTTTATTTTCTACACAAGGTCCCAGGGATTGAACCCAGGACCTCATACATGGGAAGCAGGCGCTCAACCACTGAGCTACACCCATTCCCTACAAATTAACTTTTTAAAAAAAAATTATTTATCCACCCCCCTTGCTGCTTGTGCTCGCTGTGTCCACTTGCTCCGCATCTCTCTGTGTCTGCTTGTCTCCCTTTGTTGCATCATCTTGTTGTGTCAGCTCACTGAGCCCTGCGGGCCGCCTTGCCTTCATCAGGAGGCCTCAGGAATCGAACCCGGAGCCTCCCATATGGTAAAGGGGGCCCAACCAATTGAGGCACAGCCGCCTCCCACAAATGAACTTTAAAGAAGAAAATGGAGCTGTTTCAAAGAGTATCCAAAACATTAACATGTTTCATAAAACATTTGGGAGTTCTCATATTAAATATACCCAGAAGGACAGGGTCTTCTAATAGGTAAATTAAATGAATGAGATTTGGGGATGCAAAAGCGCTTGCAAATGTAATTTCTCAGTTTCTGTGGTCAGGAAACTGAGAACAACTTAGCCGGGCGGTTCTGACTCTGGGTCTTTCCTGAGGTTACAGCCAAGATACCAACCAGCAGGCGGTCATATGAAGGCGTGACCAGGATCAGAGGAAGTTCTTCCAAGAAGCTCACTCACGTGACTGTTAGCTAGACGGCTCAGTTCCTTGACGTGTGGTCCTCTCCTTAGGACGTGACAGCTGACTTCCTCCAGAGCAAGCGAGCCAAGAGACACGGAGACAGAAACTATGACCTAGTCTCCAAAGCCAAACACTGTCACTTCCAGCCTGTACCCAAGGGAAGGAGAACTAGGCTTGCCTCTTGAAGGGAGAAGTATCAGAGAATTTGTAGACATATTTTTTAAACCACCACACAATCTAATGCTTGATAAGTACTATAAACATCAATAAATTATCTTGCTAACTTATTTAGAGCTGAGGAATATTTTCTTTGATTTTGGAGCTTTTACTCTCCCCTGAACAATGACCACTAGCATCAGCTAAATAAAATCAAATCATGTTCAAAGCATCATCACATTCACTATAATGATAGCCACATAACCTGCCTTCCTCCCAACCCCACCCAAAGCCTAATCCAGCTCTTGCCGAAAATCCTTATCCATTCCTTTCTCGTAAGGAGCATAGGAAACGCCATGCTTCCTCATCAGGAGAGCTTTCCACCTGTAGCAAAAACATTCTGGATGTGGCACTTTGTCAAAAGATGTTGAAATTTCAATCACACGTATACTCCAAAATTCTGTGGAGTTGCTCTTGTCTTCATGCAAATTTAGTCCTCAATGAATTGTAGATTCCTGGGCATGAGTTTGCCGTTCAGAAGCCATGTTACCTTTTCCCTAGTAAGACAGATTTGCTTATGTGCTCAATGAGCCTTGGCCTTCCTGTCTTCCATGCTCTAAATCTGCTTGATGTGTTCAAAGGTACAGGGATCCCCCAAAATAACAGATAAGTAATAATGATGGCAAGGTTTTTATGACAGCTCCAAAAAAAAAAAAAAACAAAAAACCCAAAAGGCAAAAAAACCCTATTTTGACATATAATGGAGCTTCTACAGAACCTCACCAAAATCTATTGGAAAATGTGTTCCAAGTTGAAACTTAAGATTCTGGGAATTGATCCCCTCCCTACCTCACCCATGCTATCTATCCAGCCACAAAATCTGGGACACCTCTACTTTCTCCTGGTCCCATGCATTGGTGGCAGCAATGTTTCCAGGAGCAGGGAAAGTGAGTGCTGTATTTGTGGCAGGAGCTCTTGCAGCAGCAGCAGCAAGAGAGGAAGAGTGTGGACTTCTGAGGTCCTACCCTGTTTTTATCTAAGGGCTCTCCTGACTCATGTATTATGCATTTAAGGGCTGACTTTACACCTAGATCATGGAGCTCACCCACTTCCAAGAATTAAGCTCCACATTCTTCAAAGAGTTCATAGGGCATTCCCGGAAAGATAACACTTTGTTTCCATTTGCAATAGCCGTGTAATTAGCATATTGGTCTTTAGTTGAATTTTGTTTAAGTACACATTAGCCAGGCTATTCCATCGAATTTGACAGACTGCTCTGTTCAACATTAATGCCTGGTATTTGTGTGTGCCACTCATTTGTCCATTCACATGGAATATCATCATCATTTTATTGAAAGATTTCCAAAGTGTCGTTGTTTTAGTTTGCTAAAGGCTTCCAGTGCAAAAATACAAGAAATGGGTTGGCTTCTACAATGAGAATTTATTAGGGTAAAATCTCACAGTTCTGAGGGTGTCCAAAAAATGTCCAAATCAAGGCATCATCAGAGATGCTGTCTCACCAAAGATCAGCTGCTCTGCTGATCCTGGACTCCTGCCACGTGACAAGGCAAGCTGGCAGCTGGTCAGTGTCTTCTCCTCCAGGATCACTTTCTCCCGAAGCTCAGCTGTGGGCAATAAAGCATACGGCTCATCACTCTTCTCTCTCTTTCAGCCTGGTTGCTTCAGCTTCGGGCTGCTCTGCAGATTACAGTCTCCCGCCTCTCTCTCAGCCTTTTGGGGGTTCTCTTCTCTCTGTGTTTTGTTTCTTTGTGTTTCTCTGCATGTTTTTCCCATTTATAAAAGGCTCCAGCAAGAAGGCCAAGATCCACCCTGGGTCATACCTCACTGAAATAACACAATCAAAGGCTACCAACTGAGTTCAATCCATTCAAGGGCCCCACAGTCTAATCAAAGGCCCTTAACCGAAGCAACCTAATCCTAAGTGAGCTAATCAAAAGGTCCCTTAATGGAATCTAACCAAAAGGTCCCACCACATACAATAGGTAAAGGAATGGATTCACTTTAAGAATAGGATTTTCTAGGGTCCACAAAAGACTCAAACCAGGACAGTAGTTTTTTTTTTGTTTGTTTGTTTGTTTGTCTTTTTTTTAATGGAGAAAAAGGATTTTAAAAAAGCATACAGGGCCCGGCTAGATAGCTCAGTGGATAAAGAGCTCGCTGGGAAACCACATGGGAGGCCCTGGGTTCGGTTCCCGGGGACCT
>PVKH010038520.1:0-11311 GCA_004027955.1 Chaetophractus vellerosus | reverse complement strand
TATGCAGCAGATTGCATTTTCCAAAAATGGTCTGCCTTAGTTTGCCAGAGCTGCTACCACAGTGCCACAAACTGGTTTGGGTTGAACAACAGGAATTTATTGGCTCATGGTTTTGTGGCTAGAGTCCAAAATCAAGATGGCAGCAAGGCTTGCTTCTCCCCCAAGGCTGTAAGATTCCGGCTGGCAGTCCCTAGGGTTCCTTGGTTTATATCTCTGCCTCCCACCACATAGTGATATACTCTCCCTTCTGGCTGCTGTGACTTCCAGGTTCTCTTTATAAGGCCTCTCATAGGGAGATTAAGGCACACCCTGCTTCAGTTCGCCACACCTTAACTAAAAGTAACATCTTCAAGTGGTTCTATTTACAACTGGTTCCCAGTCACAGGAACGCGGATTAAGATGAAGAACACATTTGTTGAGGTGCATAAGTCAACCTACCACAGGGTCACAACAGTCCTTCCAGACCCACGTGCTCTTGCAGAATCATGCCATTGCCCCATCCAGAGGTGAAATCTGTGCCGTCTCCCCTGTGCCTGGGAGGGCCTTTGTGACTGCCTGGGCCAATGGAATGTTGCAGAACTGAAACCCCATGACTTCTGAGGGTGAGTCATAAAAGGAGCCACAGCTTCTACCCTGTGTTCCCCCCGCCCCACCCCCGCCCTGCCTTTGGAGTTCTGAGCTGCCATGTAAGAAGTCAGGCTACTCTGACAAGAAGAGACATAGAGAGAGAGACGCGCCAACTGTTAGAGTCTTCCCAGCACAGGTGCTGGACTTGTCTTCAGAGGTTTCCAGCCCCAGCACTGTCTGACTGCAACTGCATGAGAAGGTCCAGTAAGAGCTGGAGGAATGGACAGGCAGATCGCAGCATGTAGAGAGGCCCCAGGTGGGGCGTGGGGCCGGGAGCAGATGAAAGCTGTTTTAATAGTGGAGGTAACACTTGAGTTGGATCTTTACGCATAAATAACAGTCCACCAGAGAGACAAAGGAAGAGGATATCCAGGCAGAAGCAGTAACAAATGGCACCTAGAAGTGTGAAACAGACACAAGAAGATGCAAGAAGTTGTTGTGGGTGCAAATGAAGGACTTCATCTGCAGAGCCAAAGAAGGCTGCAAGCAAAAAGAAACCATGATCTGATTGCATTTTAGAAAGATTATTCCGACCACAGTGAAAAGGATGGGGTGGGAATGGCAAGAAGGGCAGAAAAGCTATTGAAACAGTTCAAGTGAGAATTGATAAGAGTTCCAATTAAGGCAGCAGCGATTGAGATGGAGAGAAGGGGGCAGTGCTAACAAAATAGAGGAAGACACTCTGAAAAGACCTGGATTGCTGATGGGGTAAGAGAATAGAATTCTGAGATGGCTCCAGCTTTCTAGTTCAGGCAACAGGGTGTTCGGTGGTGCCTTTCACCAAGATTCAGATTGCAAGATATGGATCGTAATGTATATGTTTGTAGTTTGCACCAAGAAAGGGCAGAGAACAGGTGGACTCATGAGCTCTTCCTGTGTACATGCTTCCTGAGGAGCTGCTCAGTCACCAAGAAGATATCCAAGTTGCATCAGCACAGAAGCATCTTTAAGTCCAGAAAAATGGATGAGCCAAAGAAGAGGAGCTACAACGATGAGGAAAGAGGGCCTAAGTGATGCTTTGAAGCTGTATGGACCCTGGAAAAGGATGTTCTTAAAGTGAATCCATTCCTGTGGGTGTGAACATATTGTAAGCAGGACTTTTTTTTTTATGAGGTTAAGGTGTGGCCCAGGGTGGATCTTAATCCTCTTATAGAGTCCTTCATAAATGGGATGAATACAGAGAGAGAGACAAAGTCACAGAAGCAAGAAGCTGAAAGCATCAAAACCCAGAAGAAAAGGAGAGACCAGCAGATGCCACCATGTGCCTTCCCATGTGACAGAGAAGTCCAGGATTGTTGGCAGCCAGTCTTCGAGGAGAAAACATCGCCTGATGATGCCTTGATTTGGACATTTTTCTTGGCCTCAAAACTGTAAGTTTGTAAGCTAATAAATTCCCATGGTAAAAGCCAACCCATTTCTGGTACTTTGCTTTCAGCAACCCAGCAGACCAGAACAGCTGATGGCAGAATCCAGAGGAACATCAGCCTTTGAGAGGTGGACAGATGATGCTGACCTGGAAAGGAGAGTGGCAAGAAAGGGCAGAGGAGCAGGAGAGAGATCCAGAAGCCAAAGCAACAGGAGCTTACCTTTCCCAGGACTAAGATATGGGGTAACATTTCTGAAGACAGCTTATATCAGTTTTGATGGATGGAGTCTAGACATTTCCTACCTTTCCTTGCTCTCTCTCCTTCCATAGCTGTTTATCACACAACATTTGAAGAAATGCATGGGCCAAGAAGAAACATTGATCTCTGATTTGTAACTCAAGGGCCATAATTCCATGCCTCTTACAATATACGCTGTTACTTTTCTCCAGTTTACCCATTGACATTAAATGGCCTTGGCAGGGAGTTGAAGCCAACTTTAGCTATTCATCAGAATTTTCAGTAAGAACACACTTAAAATGCAGGAAGCAGAGCACTGTGGCCTTTGGATGTGGCCCAATTGCTGCAGTAACCAGACCTGCAGGTATATCCAAATTCCCCCTGGGCACACAGTATAAGTGAGCTTGCACATTTTTAGAATAGTAAGTGATCCTGAGATCTGCCAGCATTTAATTAATATTGATGGTCCCCTTCCTATAAATGTTGGACTTTGAATGAAGAGCCTTCAATGACATCAACTCTGACCTCTAAAACTTAACAGACAGTGGGTGGTATCATTAGATGGCAGGGGCCAGGGAGTTTTAATTCAACTGGAAACAGGACAGGTCTGGGAAGCTCGATTCCGTGCAGAGATGACCTGTGGGTGCATATAAATCACTGATGAAGACTCAGCCTGATTAATTTAGGGGCAAAGGTGGGTTGGCCATAGGTGAATCAAAGACTTTCTCTATAGTGTGCCCAGGGCCAGGACTCTCATTTCCCAGAGGAAGAAACAAAGGACTAGAGACATTAAGCCATTCACCCAAGGTCAAGCCCAAGTTACAGCCAGATCCCGCTTGACTCCCGGGGCTGGATCCCTTGCAGTGCCATTCCTTTTCTTCTGGAGCCGTCTCGAAATCATGCTTCTCTGGTTTTGTCTGATGTATCTTACGTCAAATGCCGTGAATACAGAAAGCGGAAGATAATGTTCTATGTTGACAACTGCATTTCCAATGTTGGCAACCATTTGCATTTAGGAATTCTTTTTCAAAAAAGCTTTTTCAACGCCCACCAAATATAATTTAGGGTACTCAAACAAAATTCATTCTGCCAATGGGCCAATCTGATATATCTTAGAAATAAGGTTATCGTTTAAACAAGTTTGAAAGATTAAATAAGATTGTATCCACAGACAGAAGATGTAATTACGAACCGCCTCCCAAAACCTAATTTTTTAATTTCTTGGGACCCTGGCATAGTCCTCTGGGTCTGTTACAATATGCCAACTGGATAATGGATGGATGGGTGGATGGATGGATGGATGGATGGATGGATGTTAATCTAGTTGATTGACTCACTAGTTTTGAGAGGGTTTGAGAGTATTTGCTCACCAGTAGCTGTTGATTCTCTGCCCTCTGATAATACACCACTTTCTCCTTCCCACTTTTAGCTAAACATGGCCAATTGGAAGTTCCCAGCTAGAGGCTTTGCCCTCTCTGCTGGACTGTGGTCCTGCCACTTGGGTATCAGAAAATGCCTAGATGCAGGAATGAACTGCTGTCCTAGGGTCATGTGTCTTTAAGAAGTGTGGCATTCTGCTTACTGCTCTCTGCCCTTAAACTCACAGACTTCCCAGCCTCAGCCTACTTGCCTTGCAGCCATACTGCTCCCATCTTTGGACCCCTCTTGATTCTGATGACACTATTGTCAGCTTTTAATTTTTCTGTATACTCCATCTCTGACCTCCCATCTCTGTTGATCTTGTTCAGGAAGACAACATGGAAGGCACTACCTGGAATAGGTGTGCCCACCTGGCTCTGGTTAAACCTCAAGGACCTGGGCAGATGCCTTTTTTTGGAGATTGCCCCAACATTCTGATCCAGTTGGATCTAGATGTTGTCTGTTGTTTGATGGAAGAGAACAAAAATAAATGAGCTTGCCTGAACAAAACTATCAAATAGTCTTCCTTTTTCTATTTCATTCATATTTGTCTCTGATACTGCTGTCACATCATCTCTTTTATTCAGTCAATGAGTCCTATCTGTGCATTGTGGACTATGGTTACAGCAGATATTGCTGTTTCCTTCCTTAGCTTCTGGCTGGGGTGGAGAGACCGTAAACAAGAAAGTAAACAGAAACACAAATGATGACAGATTTGACAACCGCAGGATCAAGGTTAGCTCAGTCGGCCAGGCAACCTTCCTGGGGATGGGACATTTAAGCTGAATCCAGGAGGATACAAAGGATGCTTCTGCGGGGAGGAAAATTGCAGTGGGAACCGTCTGACTCACATGCAGAGGGTGGAAAAGCCTGCCAGGGCTCTGTGCATAGTATTTGACAAGAGATCCCTATAACCTAGAGTGGAACGTCTGCCTGGCTCCGTGAGAAACAGCCCGGGCATCCAGCTCCCTGCAATGTATAAATGGCAGCACTGCCAAGAGGTGGGTGGCTGGAAATGGTGACCTTTGAAACCAGGCTCTCGGGCAATGCTGGTGTCGGCTAGACTGTGAGGAACCTTTGGCGACTCTGGGGCCGGCCTTGTTGTTTGAGGGTGTCTCTAGTTCACGAGGCACAGTTTGAGATTTTTATCGTCTGGTAATAGCTTGTAGTTCATTACAGCAGATTAGGCCAAGGGGTGTTGAAGTGATTACTAGAGACACAGGTGCCTGCCCACTTCTGTATTAAGATGGACAGGACACACAGGGCATCCAGAGCTTCACACAAGCTAAAGTGGAGGGCAACATCAAAGGAGCCCACCCACTCATTCCCCAAACACAGCCTCAGCCCGCATGGGTAACTTGATCGAGACCCTCCATCACCAGAAAGAGTGAGCAGCTCTGCGGTTTACGGTTTATATAACAAGCAACTGAAAACCAGTCGCCATCCTACCCGACGCTCCGTGAAACAGCCGCGACCTCTCCCCAGTGCAGTCTGACTGAGGCGACAAAGCAGGGCAGTGGCAGAGCTGAACCCTGAGGTTCTGCATTTTATCTTCTGATGGTTTCCAGCATCTTCCAGAATGTTGTCTGAGGCTTTGAGAGGTTTCAGGGGAAGAGATATATTCCCAAGCCCGGGAGTTAATGTTTAGTTTTATAAACAATTAAACAACCATCTGTTGGTTTGCTTCCGTGACGAAGCAAGCACCATTTAACTGCTGTGGAGGCCAGTATGGATACGCCAGGCTTGGTGACGCAGCGGCCTCGGTCACCCTGCTATTAAAGACCACACCACGCTGCACTGGGGGTACGTGTTTACAGCTCTCCTCAGTCCCACGGGGAGCACTGACGCAGCGGGCGTCCTGGCTTGCTCACTCTGCAGCCTCGGCCCCCACGAAGCGGCCAGTGCTCACAGGCAATCAATGCACCGTGTTGAATGAATGAATAGATTTTGATCCTACAAAGATAAAAATTCCTCTGTTTTTTTCAAAGAAGTAAGAGTTTTGCCTTTCAAACTCGCACAAACCGTGACTGCAGCTGGGTTTACTTCTAGGACAACGCTGCTGTATCAAGGGCGTATGTTTTGTCCTAACGTCCGTCCGGACAAGGCTGAGCTGTCTGGGTATGCCTTTGGTCCTTACTTGCACTGGGGGATTTAATCACTTCCATTTGGTTCTATTTCTTCCGCTGTGGCTTGGTTCTGAGCGTGGGTGGAAGAGGGTGCCCATCTGACAGTCCTGTTCTGGGAAAAAGTCTTCAGCATGTGACCTGTTGGCACTGTTGCTTTTCTTGCTCTCTACTGAGGACCAACACTGGACAAAATCAAATCAGACCTCATGCATTTTCCTTGTCTCTTAGATTTTTTTTCTAAAATTCCAGTCATGCTCACCTATGTTTTTTCTCTCCTTTACCCCTTTACTGTCAGGTAAATTACAAGATTGCAGGAACTCGAGTTCTCAGGTCAATTTGGGAAATGCTGGGTTAAAAAACATAACCAGATCTGTGTATTGTAGAATTTGTCAGAGCTTTACGTATGCCCTCAAGCACTGAATCTCCAAATGGGATTCTAGTCCCCAGTTTATAGTTGTTTACAGAAATCTTTTGGTAATGACCTTCTCTAGACATTAGTGTTTCACGCAAAGCACTTTGGAGAACAATAGTGTATAGTTTATTTGTTGTTTTCCCCTGATTCTTTGTATTTATCACACCTTTCCTCCAAAGTTTTCTCCAAATATAAAATCATTTTCCTGTATTTTCCTCTTTCTGATTTCAGCCACCCCTTAATCAAAAGGTCTGCTTTAAACAAACAGGTATCAAACGCATTAGAAGGTCCTTAGGTGCTTGGCAAATAGAGGCTTGGGGCTCTCCAGGCCCCTGAGCACTGGTGTAAAGAGGGCAGTCACACCCAAGTCCTGCCTGTGCTGGCGGAGGGCGAGGTGGGCTTGCCTGGGAGCAGGAGGCAGGCATGAGTGTGGGGTCTGGAGACGCCTCCATGCCTCAGGGCATCGCGGGACAGTGATGGCAAAAGCCTAGGAACACTGAGCCCAGGAAAGGCTTTTTTCTAGAATCCTTTTAACCCCAAGTTCATAACTTCCCAGGATATTTGGAGCCCTGAAATTTTCATGACTTGCTTCTGCAACACTTTCTCTTAGCCATGAAAACACCAAATGGGAGCGCAGATGTGGCTCACGCAGTGGAGTGCTCCCCACTTGGGAGGTCCTGGTTTGGGTTCCTGGTGCCTCCTAAGAACAAGAAAACAAACAAACAAAAACCAACTCAGGGGAGCTCATGTGGCTCAGTGGTTGAGCGCAGGCTTCCCACATAAGGTCCTGGGTTCAATCCCCAGGCCCGGTACCTAAAAAAAGAAACAAAAAAAAAACAAAAAACACATAATTCGTGTTTTAAATTAGAGCAAATTAGAATTAAAGTTAATTTCTGTTTTGATGGATGGCTTTGAGACTTTATGCATCCCCTTGAGAAATTCGTCTATTTGGAGGTCCCAGAAGCCTTCAAGGCACCAAGGTCAGGAGGACATAGCACTGGTGCTCCAGGTGTCCCGGCAAACAGGCGCCTTGGTTGCCACCCCCTCCTGACGCCTTGCAGGTCACATCTTTCGCGCCCTGTCTAACAAGTGCCAGCCCGGGCTGGGGGCCACACGGAGGGGTTCAGAGCTGAGACCAGAGCCCTCTCTTCACCACAAGCCCGAGGCGCGCCCCCCCCCTTCCTCACGTCGCAGCTCTGGGCTCCCGGTGGTGAAAACGTCAGAGACATCAGCAGATTCCTAACTGCCCTGGCCTCAAGTCCTCAGCCACCCTAAGTAATTTTCACAAAGCAGTTTCAAATACAATCGATTCCTTCCGGATTGCGTAGAATTTCCTACCTGTGTTGCATGTATAACAGGTTGTTTTATGTTCTGTCTCAGGACTGGGGTAGGAGGACTTTTCTTCACGCCTGGCTTCCTCCCAAAAACAGAGCAATTTGGCACCTGCTCCTCCATTGTGCGCCCTGTCCCTGCCTCGGAGGCAGGCGTGCTCTGCGCCCATCTTCCTGCGCTCCACGAAGCCAGCTCCCCCTCCCCGGAGCTCCTTCCCGCGGCTCTGCTGGAGCCTGCAGGGAGGCTGGGAACCTCTGCTCCTGCAGCTGCCAGCAACCTAATTATCCCTTCCCCACCGCCCGCCAGGGAGTGAGGAGGCTGTCCTGGCGGTCCAATTGAATCAGGGGCTGTGTTTGCAAAATCCAAATGTCTTCTGGAGTCCCAGAAAAGGCCCTGAAGTTGAATGTAGCAGACTGGGGAAGCAAAACAAGGAGTCCCTGCAGTGGGGCGATCGGCTCTTCCCATCTGGCTACTGTGAGCTGCGGCCATTTGCTGCTGTGTGATCATAGGCAAGTTACTCAACGTCTCTGAGCCTCGGTTTTCTAACCTATAAAAGGGAGCTGATAAACCCACCTGCCTTTCAGGATATTGGTATAAAGTGTGTCAAGTGCCTGGCACAGAGTGGGAGCCCCGTAAATGAAAGTCCTTCTGGTTTCAATTGGGCCTGTGGAGACCCGATAACAGAAACGAGGCTGAGCAGCTGGTGTGAGGCCTTTTCTCGCGGAGGGCACAGCGCTCTCTTTACGCAGCTTGCCCCAGCCTGCTAGGGAATGTGGAGCCAAAGTTTAACCTGGGTCACTGGCACTGGCCCGAACTGCAGATTCCAAGGCTGAGCCCCACTCCTGGGCCCCGACGAGCACGCGGGCATCATGTGGAGAGCTGAGCCTGGCGTCTCCTCCTCACCTCACCCCACTGCAAGCTCACTTCTCGCATCGGTAGCAAGAGAACCTGTTCTCTAAGCCTGGACACATCATCCCATCCCTCTCACTGGGACTGTCCTTTCTAGGGGAGGGCGAGAGCACAGCCAGGACCCTGGAAAGGGCTCTGATTAGAAAGCGTCCACTAGGCAGCGGACTCCCGGTTTTATAGTTTCTGAGTGAGCTCTCCAGTGGCCCTTCCTGGCCAGGAGACAGGCTAGAGAGGGTCCTATGCCCTCCAGAAGCGGAGTCACTGGTGGCGGTGAAGAGGAGGGCCGAGCACGGGGTTTCTTCATTTGTGTCCTTTCTTGGAAATACATGGAGGCAGTGACACTGGGAAGACAGCAAAGTACATGCTAACTGAAACCTGCTACGGATAATGTAGGGGTAATTGTTTATAGCTGCCCGCTACCATTTCCTGCCCATTCCCCTTAATTTAGTGACAAAAATGTTCCTCCCCAGAGAAGCGAGCATGGAACCAGGCTGGACCACCCCTCTGGCCACAGTTTTGGTCCATCAGAGCCCTTCCCAGGAATTCTGTCACTGGCAGCAGGTGAAAGATGCCCTCCTGCTTCTCTGCTCTCTAAGGGGGGTTGGTGCAGGCTCACAGAGGCAGCCACGCTCCCCCAGACCTGGAGAAGCTGATCCTGAGACCAACCCTCCCCTGCCTTCCTGCGGTAAGGTATAGGAACCAATGCATTTCTTCTCTTTGGTTTGCATGTTTAAGCTAGTTGCCCAACGTTGGGCTTCTCTCCTTTGCAATCTAAAGAGTCCTTCACTCACCCAAGTACCACACAGAAAAGCTCGGGGATCTGCAAGTGCAGGATGGAATCCTGACCCCCAAATTTGGGACAGCGTGTGCTTAAGAATGCTAGGAGGTGTTGCAAGCCAAGTGTGCCTGCTTAGGAATGGATGTGTTCTCGTTACTAGAGCCCTCGAAAGTTGAAACTTTAAAGAACTCTGAAGAACTTTCTGGAGGCATCTCGCCTTGTTCTCAAACTCTCGTGCAGTTTCCAGATGCCTGGAGGTGCCTCTCTGAAGGAGCGTCTCCACGTAGGCTGGAAATCCGCTGGGCTTGTGATTAGCGGCCTTAGCTTTGCATCTGGCCAGTCCACAGGCTTTGGGACTGGCCCAGGCGAGCCTCTCTCTCAACACGAAGTCTGCCTCACGCAGGCTACAAGTCTGTGACTTTAACCAAGAGATGACACCCTGCCGGGCCTCAAGTTCCTCACCTGAGAACTGAGGACGCGAGACTAGAAGACACATAAAGGCCTTTCAGCTCTAATGAGCCATGGCTTTTTCAAGATGATTTATAAACTGAAGTCTTGGCATCTGGAGTGAAATCAAGGAGCAAAGAGTTGCTGTGTGGAGCTCTTCCACCTGTGCAAACACTACGCCCACAACGTATAAATTCCCATTGGCAAGGCAAACAATAGGACCACCCTTGAAGTAGGAGAGGTGAGGTTAAAGAAGTCACGGTGGGGGCGGGGGTACCTCTCTTCTCAGCAGTAAATCCCACGACCACTGCCAGATTCCAGGATTGGTAAAACCAAGGTATTTGTGCAGAGAGAGATGGTGGGGCATAAAAGAGGCTTCCACTTGTAACTGCGGAACCTCAACAGGGAACTAAATTCCATGGTGGACAGGATTTCGTAAGTGCATCTGGAGTACCCATGGGTCTCAGTACTCTACTCTGCAATGCGGGGGGGAAATACGGTAGGAAAGTTGGGAAGTGTTAGGAGAGGCCATTCACCCATGAGAGTCATCTTGGCTTAGTATAAAATCCTTTCAGATGCTTACCTGTGGTTTTTCACTGTTAGCATCAAGATAGGGCTGAGATCAGTCTGTTTGTTATTCCACCAATAACTTGGTTTTGGGGGTGGTTATTTTCTGCCTAGTCACTTGTGGCACTTTTTAATTTTTTTTTTCTGGTAATTTGTAATTCAAGAAATGTTGTCAGTATGTGTTTAGATGTAGGTCCTTAAAAAAATGTTTTTTCAATCTGGAATAAGTGAGCCCATTTGGTCTGTACGTTTTGGTCTCTTTCCAGGTGGGACATATTTTCTTCCACGAGGTTATCACTTCTGTTTTATTGCTCTTCCTTAGTCATACCATAATTCCTCAATTGGATTCCCAGTCTATCCATCTCTTTCCTCCATGACTGGTTCTTCTCTCTTGTCATGATGAACTCTCTCTTCTTTTCCTATGCTCTCTGGTAGACCTCTAGAGTTTAACCTCCAAATCACTGACTCCATTTGCTACAGTACCAGTTTTGCTCACATCCACCTCCACAATAAATTTTAAATCTTGCATTGCATTTTTTCCCCGTGCATCCTTCTCTCCCTTTAAATCTCATATAGCTAACTTTTCTTCTGGTTCTCTTCTCTCCAGATGCTTTTGTGGAATTCATAAAGACCATGTCTTCTCACAATCAAAGATGTTTTAAAGTGTTTCTTTTGCTCCTGTAAGGAACCTGTTCCAGAGGCCTGCTCCTTTCCAGTCCTTAGAAAAATCTTTCCCCTTGTTTTATAAGCTGTATCTTGGTGGTTGTTTCTGTTCACCTACCCTCAAACGCAGGGCTGTTTGGCAAACTAGTGCTGCCCTTGGAATAGTTACCATTTGCTTGCTACTTGACGAATATCGCAGCATATAAATGTGTGCTTTATTCTCACACATCCCGACACCTCACTAGGGGGGAAGCTAGGTCTTTGTTTCCCAAGGTCTTGACTCTTTTTAGCTCTGAGGAGAGGAGAAGCTAACAGTTCCTTTGTGTTTCAAGAATCTTCTGAAGAGATTCCCCTAAATAAGCCTGTGTTTGTGAATTCTGAATCCTTCCAGGAAGGGTCCAGAACTGTCCAAGAGTGGGAAGGGGTA
>PVKH010038519.1:0-11321 GCA_004027955.1 Chaetophractus vellerosus | reverse complement strand
CTGAGCATGACTGTGTTGAAGTGATGGAAGAAGTTTACGCCAGTCACCCCAACCTCCAAGACAAACTGCTCCCTTCCCCAGATCAGACACTATTTACAGATGGGAGCAGTCTTGTTAAAAACGGGGAAAAGCTTGCTGGATATGCAGTCACCACTACTGAATGGGTGGTGGAAGCAGCGTCTCTACCGCGGGGATGGTCCGAGCAACGAGCAGAACTCTGGGCGCTGGTCCGAGCCCTGCAGCTAGCTGCCGGACAAGTGGTAAACATTTACACATACTCTAAGTATGCATTTGCTACCATTCATACCCATGTTCATAACCCTCTGCAAGTCCCCGTGCTCCGGCAGGTGTCCAGCCCATGGGGACAGCCCCCTTTGAAGATCTCACAGTAGATTTCACAGAAGTGAAACCAAGTCGAGGGTAAAATATCTGTTGGTGACGATATGCATCTTTTCATGTTAGGTCGAAGCTTTCCCCACTCTTACCGAAAAGGCAAGAGAAGTGACTAAGGCTTTCCTTAGAGAAATCCTTCCACAACACGGGCTGCCTCTGTCAATTAGAAGTGACAATGGCCCAGTCTTCGTGGCTGCCATAGTTTAAGAGCTAGCAAAAATGTTAGGAATCAAGTGGAAAGTCCATACTGCTTACAGACCCCAGAGTTCAGGGAAAGTGAATGCATGAATTGAACCCTCAAAACCACCTGTATTAGTCAGGGTTCAATCGGGAAACAGAATCAACAGGAGATATCTGTCAATAATATAAGATTTTATAAGAGTCTCTCACGTGACCGTGGGGTGCACAAGTCCAGGTTCTGCAGGGAGGCTGCAAGCCAAGGGCTCCAATGAAAGACTGATGAAGGGTCCTTGATGAGTTTCTGGGAGAAGTTGGCTGTCCAAAGACAAGCTGGCAAATTCTCTCTGAATGTTGAAATCACTTCCCCTTTTAAGGCAGTCAACAGATTGGATAAAGCATCATCCATTCTTGATCCAATTTCCCTGATTGATGCAGATGTAATCAGCCATCCATGCAGTAAACTCACTGGTGATCAAAGCCCATAAATGCCCTTGTATTACAATTAGCCCAGTGCTTGCTGGACCTAATACCTGGACACAATTACCTGGCTGAGTTGACACATTAGCCTAACCATCACACCACCCTAGCTAAATTCTGTCATTAACCTGAGCTCTCCTGGGTAGACTTGCTTCCCTTAACCCTTCTCTGAGTTAGGTATAACCCAGGACCCACAGGCTATTCACCCTCTGAAATTTTATTTTGGTGTCCAACCCCAATTATCTGGGCCTTCAAAGGAAATCTCAAAATTCTGGGGGAGGCTAGCCAGGATTCCATTCTCCAGCAGCTGAGAAAACTCTAGCAGAAGTAAATAAAACTGTCTTGACCCGGAATCTCATCCCCCTGGGACACTCGGTGCACCCCCACCAGCCAGGGGACCTAGTCTGGATCAAAGACTGGAAAAAAGAACCCCTTCAGCCTTCCTGGACAGGTCCTCATACTTCTGTGGATTTTTTTAAAAAATCATATAACTGGTATATTATAAACAGAATTTAGAAACATGTCTTTTCGTTCAACATTATACAAGTTTTGCATAAACATTACTTTAGCTTTTTCAACTTTTTCACCATTTCCAACATTGATGCAACGCCCATCCTTGCATTTGTATACAAGTGAAATTTACAATGTAATTTTTTTCAAGCTCCCATTTCTTTTGGAGGGATAAATTCCTTCTGCAAACTTTGTTTTCAATAAAATAATTTTGCTAAGAACTTAAAACTGTCTTACTTTTATGCCATGTCTTAAAAAACTTTTATAAACATACCCAACTCAATTTTAACAAAGTATGTCCAAAAATTCAATACCATTTAAAAGACATATTTATATACAGAGAAGTCTACTCAAACATTTATAAAATCTGTTTGAACATCGACAGCCATAAGAAAAAGTATATGCTACCATAATAAAGAATTTTTTTTACATTCAGCATCAAAAACATCTTCAGTTCTTTCTCAATTACTTTAACTGTGTATGTGTTTTGAATGTAAATTTTGATGATGAAAGAATCTATTTCAAATTATAAAGAGTTGTCAAAAAATAAAATAAAATAAAATAAAAAAGAGTTGCAACTTTGGAGCATGCAGTAAATGACAAATACATGGCTACCTCAGCTTTTAGACTCTCTCTGGAATACTCTATGGCAAAACTGCCATAGATTTTCTGTGTATATTTCACCTATGTTAACCCATCCTTTCCCACATTTCCAGCTGACAAGGCCTGGTGGCATTGTGCCTCCCACAGTTCAGGGCACAAACTGGTATACAAAGTATCTGTCAGAGTCAACAAATGAGAGCTCTTTCATCAACACCAGGGATGGCGGATGTTAGCTGTACCTGGCTGATGTGGCCTAAGCTTTTGTAATTGCTTGTTCTATCAGCTAGTGCTGTGTATGCTCTCCTTGCCAAGGATGCACTGGCTACTTTGCATATGAAAAAGGTCTAAAGGAGAGATGTAAGTTATTGCTGGTCATCTTTCTTATTTATCTGCATGTTTAAGTGAGAACATGAAGTCACTGAACAACGCATTTTTTTTAAAGACTATTGATTAGAGACAGTAAAAGCTAAAAGGAAAAGTAGATTCTCCAAACCAATCCAGGATTATTTTAATGAATGGTTAGGAGTGAATTTTGTTGAAAGAATAAAAAATATATACATATATAGGCAAACGGTAATCAAGATAAGACTCCAAAATAGGCACACAATAAGTCTGTCGGGAAAACTAGGACTGGATCACACTATTTAGAAGAGAAATCTAGAGCTAATGGATGAGTGACAAATAATACAGACCTTGTAGGTTAGTGTAAGGAAATGGGGAGCAATTAACGTATTTTTATCAGAAAATGGACATGATTCAATTTATATTTTTCTCCAGTACTGCAAGTATAGACCAAAACAGGGAAACCATTCAATCATCTATAATAAAACTCAACAAACTACGAATAGAAAGAGTATTCCACAAAATGATAAAGGACGTCTACAAAAATTCATACAGTTAACACCGTGTATAATGAAGAAAGAATGCTTTCCTCCTGTGATGGTTACTTTTATGTGTCAACTTGGCTAGTTGATGGTATCTAGTTGTTTGGTCCCACACTGGCCTAGATGTTACCATGGAGATATTTTTATACATGGGATTAGCACCTATAGTCAGTTAACTTTAAGTAAGGCAACCATAATAGATAATAGGATGGGATCATCCAGTTATTGGAAGACTTCCAGTCAACAAAATGAAAGTTCCAGATTTAACAAGAAATTCTGCCTCAATACAACATGCTCTACTTCCCTCTGAGTATCCAGACTGCTGGGATCTGTACAGATTTGGGACTCAATACTTCAACAACAACTATCAGTGGAGTTCGCCTGCCTTCTGGGATTTGGCCTGCACTACACAATCCACACTCGCCAGTCCCCATAAGCATGTGAACCAATTCCTTAAATTAAATCTTTTGATATATATTATATATTAATGTACTTATAAAATATTAAAATATAATACATAGATTAACATATTATTTTCAAATATATGTATATATACATCCTGTTTTTTATGTTTCTCTGGAGAATCCTGATTAATGCAGCCCCCAAGGTCAGAACAGAGTAAGGATAACCATTCTCACCTTATTCATTTAACATAATATTGGGGTTTCTAGGCAGTAAAGTTAGTAAATAAGAATACAATCCCAGGAGCACACTTAGAAAGGAAGAAATAAAGCTCTCTTTATGAAAAAACTGAAACAATCACAAACCTAAAGAAAAGGAGGAACGATACTATACAGAGCTTCTTTTTCCTTAGCCATTTGAGAATATGTTGTCAACCTGATGTACCGACATTACCAAGTTGGCATTTCCTACAAATAAATGAATTCTCTGACACAAACTCAAGTCATGAAGCAAAATCATAATGTAACATTACTATCATCTAGTTCTCAGACTCCTTTCACATGTCAACTTTTTTCCCAATATTATGCTTTATACTAAAAGTATCCAGCTCAGAATTTTGTATTGTTTTTAGGTGTTATATCTTTTTCTGTCTTTGAGGCTGGAAAGGTGTGTCAGTCTTTCCTTAAGTCAAAAACTTAAACAATTGTAGTGATTACAGATGAATTGTTTCGTAGTATGTCCCTAAATTTAAGATTGTCTGATGTTTCCTCATGTATAGATTTAGGCTAGGCCTTTAATGTAAGAATAACACATAAATAGTGCTCTATTTTTTCTTGCATCTTGTCAGGAGGTACAAAGTTTCAATTTATCTCTTTCTTGGTGAGAAACATTTAGTAAACTGAGATTCCTTCTTTTCTATGGGCTATACCAGCAGGTAGGATTCTTTCCTTCTTTCTTTTCAAGCAAGGTAAGGTGAAGAGAAGTATAAAAGGAAGAAGAACAGGACGAAGGATAAGTGTTCATTGAAGGAATTCCTTTTGAAAAATATTTGTTGAACTGAAGTGAACTAAAGAGCAGGACGGAAATTATAAATGTGGTATTTTTAGGTCTTTGAAAGTTTTGGAGACCTTTGTGAGTGAGGCAGTATTTGAAGCTCTTGGGTCTCTGTAGCAGTTTGATATTATTTATGAATTCCAAAAAGAGATAGATATTATGTTTGTAAACTTGTTCCTCTGGGTGTGTCCTTTGATTGCATTTAATTCAAAGGTTTTACATTTACTTATGTTAAGATTAGGGCTTTGATTTGACTCAGAGTTGAGTCCCCACCCCCTTGGTGGGCTATATAAATGGCCACTCACTCTAGGAGGTAGACGCAGATATGTGAGTAAAGAGGAAGGGAGCTCCATAGACACGGGAGAGGATTCTGTGGCCCTGGGAAGAGAGACAAGCCATTCGCCTGATAGTTCGCACCAGAAGAGAACAGAGCAGCTGAGTGCTATGCCAGCCTACTGCTGAGATTGGAAGAAGCTGGGACCACTGAGCCTTAAGAGGAAAGAGGAATGCTGAATCCTCACAGACATCTCCTACCATCTTGCTTCAACATGTGGCAACAGATTTTGGTAAGGAAATACCTCTTATGGTACCTTGAATTGGACTCTTTAGGGACTTTTAACTGGAAGCTTCTACCCCAAATAAATACCTTTTATAAAAGCCAACAGATTTCTGGTACTTTGCATCAGCACCCCTTTGGCTCATTAATACAGTTTCTAATGCTTTTATCTTGAAAGATGTAGGATGATGATATTCACTGTGATCACCTTATCATGTCTATTCCACTGGAAAATTCTAATTTTTCCCTTTGTAATTAATCCATGTTTTACAGGGACCTTTAAAAAAGCGAACATCATTATTCCATTGCTCAAAAATGTTCTATTTATTTATTTATTTACTTTCCTACATCTTCACTAATATTCCTTAGTGGATTATATTCCAGTACTGATTTTATTTATTTTGATTCTCAAATTTTCCCCCATCCATCCAGAGGGATCCCATTCAATCTGCTTCTTAGTCACCTAGAAAAGTCCCCTTCATTTTTGAGCACTTGCCTATTTTCCGGCACAAGTTCGGTCTGGTTCTTTCTGTACACTCCTTACTGCAGCTGAGGAGTCAGCCATCTTGCCAAATATTTCTGATTTCTCTTAGTTAAAAATATATTTAGAAACCAAGATCTGCTTACTAGCTGCTTTCATTGCTATTGGAAGATTGGTATCCCCTGGCTCCCTCATTGGTTGTAGCCTTGGTTTATACGGCTACACACATGCTAGTAATACACATAGATATATTTCTATATAATCTATATAAATATATTGAAAACTATAAATTTGTAGTAATATCTCTAATTTCAATCCCCCAGCACAGAAGTAATTCTAGATTTCTCCCTTTGCATATTTTAACAAACTTCGATGACAGAGATAATTCTCTCTATAATTATTATCCTTAATATAGTTACTTATTTTCTCAACCCTCCTGCACGCAACCTATCTCCCACATCTGCCACCATCACCCTTCTCTCATGGAGAGCCTCAGCTATCTGCTAAGGCTTTGATGCCTCTGCTAATCCTGCACATAATCTGACTCACCACCTCATCTTCTTCTGACTCTGACTGTCCACATCCCTGTAGGAGTGCTTTCTTTACCTTGCTCAGTCATGACATCGCATATCAGGCTGCCATCTGTAAAGCTGCCTCTGCACCATGACTTGGTTCTAAGACTCCATCCTACATGAGTGAGTCTCTTTCAACACCAAAAGTAGATGTCTAGCTAGCATTTTGCCAAATGGACTAAGAATGATTTTTTTTTAGGGAGGTAATGGAAGGAAAGAAAAAGAGAAGAGGAAAGGAAAGGTTCAAAACTTTCTTTATTCAGAAAAATATTATATATGTAGAAAATTCTAAGGTATCTTTTAAAAGAAATTTCTATATCAAATAAATACATTGATAAAGGTGCAGTATCTATGAAAGGTTAAAATCCAAAATAAATTGTATTTCTATATACTAACAATACACTTGTAAAATGAAATCTAAAATGCCATAACTTTTGCTTTAGCATTAAATAAAATAAAACACTTAGGAGTAAATGTAATGGGATATACACTTAAATTTATAAAACATTGAAATTAAAGAAGTTATTAGCAGATATAAAGTATGTTCATATATTGGAAGATCGATTGTTGTTAAGGTGTCAATTTCCCCCAAACTGATTTATAGATTCAGTCAAATCAAAATAGTATCTCAGCACATTTTATATATATATATTTGGTGAACCTGTAAACTGATTCTGAAATTTGTATTAAAATGCAAAAGAGAAAGAAGAAAAAAAGCACCCTCATAAATGAACAAAGTTGGAGTGCTTATAACTGATTTTAAACTGTAATTTAAAGCTACATTAATCAAGAAAATGTGGTATTGGCATTACAATAGATAAATTGATCAATGAAACAGAATCGATCATTCATAATTAGACCCAAGTGTATATGGTCAATTGACTTTTGCCCAAGATATGGCAGCATTTCAATGAGGACAGGAAAGCAATTTCAGAAGTTATGCTGGAACAACTCACTCTATAAGGAAAAAATGGCCCTCAATTCACATGTCACACTATACACAAAAATTTATTCAAGATCTAAATGGAAAATCTAAAACTATAAATTTTCTGGAAGCATTATAGTAGAATAACTTCATGACCTTGAAGAAATCAAAAATTTATTGGATAGGATACAGAAAGCCATAACCATAAACGGGGAATAAAATGATAAAATGAACTTCATCAAAATTAAAACCTTCTCTACAACATAAAGAAAATGAATGGGCAAGCCAGAGACTAGGGAAAAATCATTTGCAGTAACTATATATCTGACAAAGAACTTATATCCAGAACAACTACTCATGACTCAATAATAAAAGCTCAACAATCCAATGAAATATTTGGGCAAATCTTCAAAAGACATGCCATAAAGGAATATATACAAATGGCCATTAAGCACATTAAAAATCTTAACCTTAGTCAACAGGGAAATGTAAATTAAAACCACTGTGAAATATCCTTATACATCCTTTAGAATGAATCAATTTAAAGAGACTAACAACACTATTTTTCATGATATATAGAGAAACAGGAGCTCTTATATATTAGTGGCAGGAGTGTAAAAGGTATATACCACCACTTCAGAAGATTACAATTTTCTCAATAAGTTCACAACATATCTAGCCCATAACCCAGAGATTTCACATCCATGTATTCAGCATATTTGCTTCTATGTACATTTATATATGAAAACGTATAGACAGGAAAATAACCAAATGCCTGTCAACATGTGAATGGGTAAACAATTGTAGTATGGTGATACAAAAGAACACACCCCAGCAAGAAACAGAAATGAACACTGATAAATGGAATAACATACAAAAATATTAAAAACATTTGCTGAGCAAGAGAGCCACAAAAAAGAATATATACTCTATGACTCCATTTATATGAATTTCTTAAGGAGGAAATATTAATGTCTGTTGAAATCACAAAAGTGGTTCATGGGTTGGGGTGGGGTGGGATAGACTGGGAAGGAGTGCAGGGAAGTGTTTAGGGTTTTGGAAATGTTCTAAATCTCCATGCAATTAAAGAGGTACATATTTGACAAAATTCATCAAACTTCACTCAAGATTCATGTATTGTGCTATATAAAAATTATCTTAAAATTTTAAAGATACTTTTCTTGAAGAGATTTACAGAGGAAGTTTAAATAAGCCAAAACATATTATCTTTCTTTCCTAGATCCATATATATATATATATATATATATATATTTTAATATATCTCCCCCTTGCTGCTTGCAAATTTGTTATTTAAAATTACTCCATATTTTTCTTCATTTAAGTGTTGCAAAATTTATTTCGTATATATATTTGTTTGCTTTTCAAATCTTTCTTTTTCTTTATGGAGAGAATTTACATTCCTTCCTGTATATGTTTGTGTGTGAGTAAGTTTGTGCTTTCTATGAGGTTTATTTTTTCAGAAAATTTTCCAATTTTCTGTTGCATTGGGAATCTATTATCCTCTTAGAGCTATTAATTTGCCAAAACTATTGCTTATGACTTTAACAGTGATAAAATATTTCTACCTAATTTTTTTTAACTAGGAGCAATAAGGCTAAAATAGTCACCTGTGGTTTGTCATGGAATTGCCAGCCCCAGATTTCCCTTCAAGGACAAGCTTTTGTGCCTGCTATGAATTCCACTCCAAAGATTGTCTCAGATTCAGAGTTATCTCAAATCAGGTCATCACAACCAAAGACTGATGGTGGTGGAAATATAAAGGCCTGCTCATTTAAATTCAGAATAGTAGGACAATTTAAAATCAGACTTGTAGAACAATTCTGATGGAATTCATCAACAGAGACTCTATGAGTTTGGCTGAGGCTATAGGTCTTGGTATTACTGGCCAAATTTTCCCTTTGCTCAACCCTGTTTCTTATCTCTTTCTTCCACAAGTGTTGATTCCAATAGTATACCCTAATATACATTCTGAAATCTGCCATTCTACAAGACCCAAAATACATACTATTTATTTGTTATACACCTAATATAATGGAAAAGATTCATAACAGTGAAAATCTCACATCCTGTTCTTTTTTTTCCTACTTCTTAAAATCTTTCACTTTGTCTCTACAATTTTGTGTCAAATCCTAACACTTGATCCTGTGAATGTGATCTTATTTGGAAATGGGATTTTGAGGATGTTATTAGTTAAAATGAGGCCAAGGTGGATTATAGAGAGCCCTGATCAATATGACTGGTGTCCTTATAAGGAGAAGAAAGTTAGACACTGATAGAAGAAGAAAGAAGAGAACCATATAACCAAGGCAAAGAATGAGTCATGTTACAAGCCAAAAATGATGTGGATTGCCAACATGCACTCTACAGACTTCTGAGGTAGCACGGTCTTGCCAACATCTTGGTTTAGACTTCTACCCTCCACAACTGTGAGACAATAAATTTCTATTGTTTTAAGCTACCCAATTTTTGGTACTTTGTTATAGAAACCCTAGAACACTAAGACACTGCTAGACTCACTATAGTGAGAACCAAAAACTATAGTGAGACTCAAAAAATGTAATAGTAGTGTCTTTTGATTCTGTTGACTTGTTAGATATTTTAATAAAGGCTTGGTCCTGGTGGGCTTTTCAGAATTTGAGTTAAAAAAAGAACAGGAGCAATGTCCTTTAACTCATTCCTCCATTCAGAAGTTGCGTATTATCAAAATGGAATTTTGTATCAATAAATATACAGTTTTAGAGTTTTAAAGAGAATAATTCACTTTCAATTTATTGTGGAATCCATTATAATCAAAATATCCATAGTTAGCTGTGTATTTTATATATAGGGTTAAATATATTAATACTTTATATGCTTCAGTCTACTTTAATAGGTATATTGATACACAATGATCTCTGCAGATTACAGAGACAAAGTGAAAGATTTTAAGAAATAGGAAAAGAAAGAGAACAGGATGTGAGAATACTAGAAACAGCTTTAGTGAAACTAAAAAGAAGGGATTTATTAATGCCTCAGAGAAAGTAATAGCTGAGAGATTATGTGACAGAAAAATAATTAAAGTCATAGAAGAAGAAAACATTATTGCCCAGTTTTAAGTCAAGGTCAATATAAGAACAGTGAAACAATTCAGGGGAGAGCCTGTATTGGCTGTAAGAGTGTACGGCCTCCAGTTAAGGCACTGGCTAAAATAAAGTAGCAAAAAGTAAAAAAACGGGCTATTATTAACACTTATTGGGCATTTATAATATGCCATAAAACATACTTAATGAATTCCCCCAAAATAGTAGTTTCAATTCTAGTGATGTCCGTGTGAAAAAAATTGCCACTATACAATGGTAGCTCGCAAATTTTTAACAAATGGCTTACTAGGGATTGGATTCCTGATTTATAGTTTTTGCCAATATTTTATTTTCCCCTAAATACCACCACCATACTCAAATTAAAAATTCATGGCACATTCACTAAAACATTCTTCAGGGGAAAAAGGAAGTCAATGTTATTCTGAAGCTGTGACTGGACCAGAAATCAAAATTAACTTTGAGTTTAAGAGGACTTAACCTGAGAAATCCAAGGGGCGGGGACAGAGGAATGAAGTCACCTAGCCTCTGGTAATTCAGAATGGAGCTTTTGAAAATTATTTTACAACTTCCAGTTAAAAAACAGCAATGTTCAGAGAGAGGCTTTCCCACTTGCTCTTCTTCAAAAAACCTACATGAATGTAGAGATAAAGAAAGAAAACCAACAGCACCAACTTTAAAGAAACCAAGCGATACCCCAAGGCAATCCACAGGCAGTGAATTTTAAAATAGGAAGAAAAGAAAGTAAGAGAGAATACCTGGTGCTGCAAATCTAAGAAAAAACTGAAGATTACAATTTGTCAAAATAAATAGTATTAAATAGCAGGAAAAAATCAGCAACTTTATTTTGAGAAAAGGGAACGGTCCAACTGGCAGGCGGCAGGAGCATCCTGGATCAGTTTTAGCACAAAAAACATTGCAGGGGGGGCCAGCTGTAGCCAACTTGGAAGGGCACCGGTTTACCACATAGGAGGCCCCGTGTTCGGTTCCCGGGGCCTCCTCGAGTGGGCAGACTGCCATGAAAAGGCAAGCCATCACGGGCAGGGCAAAAGCCACCGCGGGCAGGGTAAAAGCTGCTGCAGGCAGGGCAAGCCCCCGCGAGCAGTTCAAACTCGGCGCTGTGTGGTGAGCTGACTCGGCGGATCCCCGCACTGGGAGGGGAGGGGAGACAAGCAGACAAGAAAGAA
>PVKH010038517.1:0-11314 GCA_004027955.1 Chaetophractus vellerosus | reverse complement strand
CTTCCCCACTCTAGAAAAGCAGTTTTCTGTACCTCTTAACTGCTTTTTTAGCAAGAGCTTTTGTGGTGAATAGAACTGTTCAGTCTTTCCACAAAGGATCGTCTCTTCACCTTACTACAGTACATTACGCATAGCTTTGACGACTAGATTTTAGTCATTGGGGGAGCTGAAGATGGTGCGTAGAGGAAGACAAGCTTTCTAGGCTAATAAATGCCAGGAGGAGGAGAATACCATAGGAAACCGTTATGCACAGAGCAAATTACGGGCAAGCCAATGCATCCTCACACACAGCTGCTAGGTATTTTTAAATTTCTATCTCATAGGTACCACAAGAAACTTGCAATTCCATCAGAGAAAATGACATGTTAGGAGGGACAGGGTTATAAATAGTCCAAAAAATAGCGCTGTCCACTATTTGTATATAAATACGTTTATAATTTTACAAAGATTGTGTGCCCATTTTGACTTTCAGACAAATAATCCACCGTTAAAGTTAATGATTTTTATTTCATATATTTAGATTATTTAGAACATAGATTTTTAGTTTATCAAGAACATAAAAAATAAGATTAAAATTTATAGTTATTAAGGAAAAATTCCTGACCTTAAATCCAGTCAATCAGGCAACATTTCTGAACTGAAAACATTCAGTTTATGAGGCGAAGAAGTGCTTTGTATTCTTCCAGCAAGACCAAGCTTTTTTCTTAAACAATGTTGATAACTTTCAACACAATGAAACTTCAGTTACTGGCAAATCTTTACAAAACAAACAACCAAGCAACCCACTCCAAAAACCTAAAGTGACATTTAAATGCATAAATTAGCACAGCCCAGTGAGGAACTGTTTATTGATCAGTTAAAAGCAAGTGCTTTTCAAATTAGTTGTAATTTTTAAATAAATAGAACAAGAGGCTAACAACCAAATCCAGTGACCTTTGTCTGAACCCTTGAAAATTAAATGTAAATTCAGTCATTTTATTAGAGTCTACAAATTGCTTCATTTTGAATGGAAAGGCTCTTGGCAAAGATATCTGGGGAAGGCTGGCTGGCTCCTCAGATAGATCCTCCTTCTTAGCCCATGATAACATCTCCATTTCCCAGAATCTGGATCTCAGCTTTGTGGGCTGGGAAATTTAATTGTTAATCCACAGGAGAAAGTCTGCAGATAATCAGATTTACAAGGGACTAATACATTAAACTTACAATGCCAAGTCATTAATTTACAACCAGAAACTTGGCAATTATATGCAAGCTACAATTCATATACAGATAATAACTGGAAGCTCATTTGGTGAACATGGAGTTAAGTGGATGATTTTAATGACTACTTTCATGAAGTTATTGAGACATCCTTTCTAAATGAAATTGTCTTCAGGTGACATAGCAACATCTCTCCCTCTGGATGGTGCTGGAGGTATCCTGCCTGGAATTCCTTTAGAGGTCACCATTGTTTCTTTCCATTGTTTTATACTTTCTTTTCTCTTGTATAGAAATATAAATGCCCTCAGTGTCAATTCTTGCCCTGAGATCTTTATTTAAACTTGACTTCTCTGATACATAATAGTAGCTTTACAATTTACCTATCGGTAAGCAATTTTATTTCTAAAGTCTCTAATGGTTAGAACTGTTGCTGCCATGTTCGTTCACCTACAAGAAGAAGATGACGAAGTGACCTGTGGCGTTGCTTGACAATTTTCAAAACACTTTCACGTGTTCTATTTCATTAGCTATGTTCATTATTTTAACTTTATAGAAATTGAAGGCCCAGACAACTAAACATTAAGGAAACTATATCTGGCAAGACACATTCTGCTCATCACTAAAAGAACTGGTCTAACTATCTTCACATCATGACATGTGCAAAGCCACTGCACATTTGAAAGTCTTTGAAGCTGGGAAGAGAAGATTCATAGTGAAGTGAAAATCAAAATGCATAAGAACAAAACAAATTCCACAGTTAATAAAGAGAGACAAGGAAGATGATTTTAGTACTTTCTTTGCTATGTAAGTATATGGATACCTAATGGATTGGATGACCATCAAACTATATTACTGATAACAGTTTGTCAATCTAATAATAAGGAAATTAATATTTATTAATTGCCTACCATTTTCCAAGTACTATGCAGGTCATCTATATAACAAATTTAAGAAGTCACAATTATTAACCCATTTCAAAATGAGAAACAGTAGTTAAGGGAATCTATGTAACTTTCTCAATGTCACTGAGTTTGCTCGGACTAGAGATGGATTTAAGCATAGTTTTGTCTGATTTCAAATTCTTGTTCTTCCCCACCAACCCTGCCTCAAAATCTTACGCACTCATTGATAAATGATCCTCTTGACTGGTCCCCTTGAGAGGTGGTTTTAATCCCTGCTTTTGTTTTTGTTCCTAAAATAATTTGGACCTTAGAGCATGCATGTTTATAGCATAGCCCTTTGGAGTATCCATCGCTAACACATTCTCCACCAAGATGCAGTAGTACAGTGAGATCAAGGGAACCTGAGGAATATATGATGTTATTTGCTCAAAGTCTTTTTGCAATTTTGTACTTTTTCTCCATCAAAAAGCCGTGGTGCTTTTAAAGGTAAGCCAGTTTCATGCCTTTGTCAGAGTTGGACTCTCAGCAAAATATTTAATGGGTGAATTACTGCATGAATAAATGCTATCTATATGTTATTTTTACTTGCCACTCTCAGTCCCCATGGTCTGAGTGAGGCTGACTCTACTCCTCCAGCTCCAGTGATGAACGAATAATTCAGATCTACACCAATCAATACATTCCATTCTCCTGACCGCAGTGACTTGTTCAGGGATGGGCATATGACTCCTTTTGGGCCAGTGATAGTCAGAACTGAGAGTTTTAGGGATTTACTGGGAAGAGAGGTTGTTTTCCTTTTCCAGGATAGGAAGCTATTATGACAAAACTTGGAGTTGCTAGCAACCAACTTCCACGACTAGGGTGGACCTTTCCAAAAATGGGACCAAAATGGAGAAAGAAGAATAAATACAGTAGAATAAATATAGGGGAGAGTAAAACATAGGAAGTGGAGAGACATTGTTCAACCTCTGGATTCAGACATGCCTAAAGCTAGTTTTACCATAAACTTCTCAATTTTGCAAGCTATTATTTTTTTTTCCTGTTTAAGTCAGTTTGAGTTAGATTCTCATCACTTGCATCTGAGAATCATGGTTAATAAACTAAACCAGAACTTAGTTTATTAACCATTTTATTTTAAGCACTACATTACAATGTCACGTCTCGAAAGCCTAGCATTTTATATTCCACTTTCTTTGTAAGTCTATGAAAGAAAAGATTATGCTTCTTAGACTGTGGGTATTGATAAATGTTGTAAAGTTTATAAATCTAAAATCACTTTTTTGTGAATTTATTATAATAATTAGGTTATAACTAACATATGGAAGTACTGCCTGCACATTTGGGAAAATTTATTAGGGGTTTAAATTGGTACTGTTAGTGATGACACTTTCATGGACTCAATTTCTGTTGTGTTAGATCAGCTCTTCTCTGTCTACAACTTTGGTCAGTTGGCTTACAAGCACTCCTTACTGCCATGTGGTAGATTAGGCACTGCATAATTCTAGAGGGCATCATTCACTTCATAGCCATAATACATTTGCACCTTTATTATTATAACTCTCCAGTATAATGGTAGTAAAATGTCTTGAAGAAGGGACACTTCTCTAATTGACACAAAGGCATCATATGGAAAACATAAATGAACTAGGAATCTCTATTATTCTTATTGAAAAAATATCTCAAACTGTATCCTACTCATGAAAAGCCAATAGCATCATAAACATATAGGAAAATTAGAATTGATCACTTAACCTATTAATAATTCATATTCATGGCTAATGAGAGGAAAATGCCACAGAATAAAATAAGTGTTAACAGATATAATGCAGGCCAAACACATAAAATAAATATAATTAATAATTAATTAATTATACTTCCAAGACAGGTATTCACTTAATAGAAATCAAACAATGAATCTAGAAAGGGTATATGTTAGATGGATTTTTCAAAGTAAAACCGGTTAAAATGTCAAAGAAATAGGTGGCAAAATTGAGTTGCTCCATGCAGAGGATGATTTATACTTTTATTTCTCAAAAGCTCTATGGATTCATGCTTTCTCCCCTATGGTTCACCTTAAGAATTTAGCCTCTTGCTTATCTAGCCCAAAGTCAATTAGGATTTGTTCTAAATTTCAAGTCCTGTCAATATTTAGAAACGAGCCAGTTCAGATGCTCATACTGGATCTTCTTCAAAATTGGCCTTAGAAAGCTTTGTTTGTGTCTACAGAAACATCAATATTCAAAATCTTCTGTATGGGGTTATGTTTTGTTTCTGATCCAGCCTTTCTCCATTTTTCTAAGTTTCTAATGCAGTTTTCCTTTTTTTTTTAAAAAAAAAAATATATATATGTAGTTTCTCTTTGTTTAAATCTACCAGGTAGAATTAAAGGGGCAGCAGAAAATAATGTTACAGTTTCAGTATAAGGCCTTCCAAGGCACATTCAATGTCAGTCTTTAACACTGAGGCTCCTAGGTGTCACAAATTGCCAAATTATTTAAGACCCCAAGGTCTAAACATGCTTGAGTAAAACCACTTGCCTGCTTTAAGTAGCACAATATAAAGTGTGCTGAGAACTATGTGGCTACTGTCATTATCCACCACATGGTTCTTGCTTAGTTGTGTTCACGGTCTTGTTCGTTATCCGCACTTAGTTGCTAAAGCTGTCCTAAGAGTGCTGGAAATGATTATGTAAGATTCAGGGATATTGATTTATTTTACCCAGTGATCTAAACCTGGGAAGCTTTTAAACAACAACTGTCAGCTTAATTTAGTTAAGAAGTATTTAATCTTTCTCTTTTTTAGATTCATATGGCACTTTATTGGTCTAAAGGGTTTTTCACATACATTAAATAATGTGATCCACAGAACCCTTGTGAGATAGGCAAGGCAGGTATTTTTATTTCTAGCAGCAATCTAAATTCAGAAAGCTTAAGTGACTCGTGAAAGTGTATGTAGGTAGTGACTGGGAGAGGGGATGCAGAAATTCAGAGACGTGACTCCGATGTTGGAGCAATTTTGGCTACATTTCAAGTATTTACTGAAAGCTTACACCATGTATACCATGTGTGCATCCCAAAAGCTCTAGTTTGAGATTCAAGACAAAAACATGAAGAAATTAAGTAATATTGTGGTCCAGGACCGAAATATTTCTATAGCTTATTAGCAATTAGTTATCCAGTCAACCAATTAAAGTAAGTACCTCGATAGGACAAAAGAAATGATATTTTAAGAAAAAAATGTCATTATTATAGCAGTTATTTTTCCATAACCCTAATTAAACTAAAATCTATTCACATCAGGCATTTAATCAAAGGAAATGAGAAAAATGCAGAAAGTGAAATAGCTATGATAGATTTGAATTTTAGAAGCAAGATAAATTTGGGGAGTATAACAAAGTGGAGAAGTTAGAGACCTGAGCTGGCTCTGCTGTATTGGTGTGTGATGTTAATAAAGTCAGTTGATATTTCTGGGTATCTCCTCTTTTTTTCATCTTCTTTCTAACCTCCTCAATTGATTGTCACATATGCCCTGAGGATTAATGAGAAAATCAATCAGGCCTTTGGGAACCACTCTAGGGGCAGGGAGCATTCTAGATATCTGAGGCATTGCTACTACAGTTGTTAAAAATAGAGAGACAACAAGGAGTAGCAAAATTCTTCCAATATACTGACTATCACAACTCCTACAGCTTCCACCTACATAAGTAGCCGAGTTCACAACTGAAAACACTGCAATGTAAATATGCCAAAACTATTTATACTCTCAGTAAAGTCTCAAGTTTGTTCTTTAAATCAAGTCAAAAACTTTAATTTTTTTGGTGAGTAAATTCTAAAGTCCAAATCTTTATATCCCTATGTGCTGCTTCCAGTTCAGGAATAAATGCAAACCAATAAATAATAAAACAGCTGTGACTACTAATTAGATGTATAGCAACTGAGTCTTGTTAACCAAATCCTGGCTCTTTATGCAGAGGCTACTTAATGTAAATTCTATGTAAATTAACTGGCCATCTCTAAACAGTAAGCATAAAAATTCCCTAAGTTGAATTCTTCTGTGTTTATATCATTAAGCCATGGCATCATGGCTGCCATGTCTGACCAGACAGGTTGTGCAACTGCACAATACCAGGAGGCCAACAGTGCCCTGGAATCATACAATGCAGCAGCCCTGCAAGTGAATTTAGTGAAAGTAATTGCTACCTATTAGCAGTAGAGAAAATGTTCGGAGAGAATCTAAAGTGATACTGTAGAGGCCAATAAAGACTCATTAGGCAGATGACACACTGCATATAGTATGTCAATGGGAATTGAATGAAATATTTTGATTTATGATTCCATTAGGCATAGCAACAGGGTAGCATGAATAACAATCAGAAGCATAAGGTTGGTACCGATTTCCAAAAGGAATTTAAACAGGCACAGTCCTCGAGAAATGGACAATATAAGACTGATACTGACATGTAATATTCAGGTCATACACTAAATTCTTTAGACCAAAGAAGCTAGTTATTGATACCATATAAAAATATTAGTGTAGTACTAAGTTAGGATGGAGTTAAGAGTGAGTGATTGAGTAAAAAGTCACCCTTTATCTTCCTCTTCTGAGGAGGTGGTTGTTGAATTGATATATTATTCCAAGACCATGAACTGGAAGTTACCAAAACTATAAGACTGGAAGGGAATTGGATAGGGAACTAAGGATATCATAGATTATTGAAATGCAATCTAATTTCCTACCTTAGAAGAAAGTAAACACACACATACATACCACATACACACATAATCCCCAACTTTTCTTAGAAACCTATTTTAATTTTTAACTTTCACTTGCAGGAAAACATTTTTCTTATTTCTAAAAAGTCATGCTGGGCTTATAATGAATAATAAGAATAGTAGAAATTACATAACAGTTCTTTCCAATAATAAAATTACTTTTAGGAATAATCCTATAGATCAGGTTAAATTTAACTATTAGCTAGCTCAAAGGCACCAAAGCTCTCCACCAATTTCTCACTCTATATTCACCCACCCCTAATCCTAAAATATTCTCATTTTCCACATATAACTGAGCCAAGTGCTTACTTCTAAACAAAACCACCTCTTCTAACCGATTTCTGCATTTCATCTTTTTTTTAATAGGTGCTCTTTCTGCCTAGCATTTCCTACTTACTTTTCAGATTCAAAAGAATTCAACAATGACATATTTCTATTACCCTTTTATTCTCCTCTGTAAGTGTAAATTAAAATACAATTTGCAAAATGCCAACTTTTGGTGATTTGAGAAGCCCTGAAGAATATAATTTTGTAAAAACTAATCTACTTGGAGTTGAATAACTGCAAACCCATAGCAATTTGGTCAGAGACTTGTCAGTTTCTTTTTTGAAAAATATATTTAGGATGGTGTGCTTTGTGAAATAATGATATAAGCAAAAAACAGTTTGGGTAATGGATGATGGTGATGGCAGCACAACACTGTGAATGTTATCAATACTACTGAATTGTATCACTGAAAGTTGTTAAAATGGGAAATTTTATATTGAATATATATTGCCACAATAAATACTTCTTCAGCTGTACCCAATCCTTATAGAATAGCCAGTTACAAGCAATTCACACACTGATAAACGGTTCCCACTTGTTTGTATAACAAGGTCACTTAAAAACATAACTACTAGTTAATAATTACTTTGTTTAGTTAAGGTTAGTTTTTACCAATGATTTTAAATGTAAAAGTAAACATTATACCAGTCACATGGAAGGCCTTTCCAAATTGCTTTTCCCTTCCACCCTTATATTCTGAAGCCTTCTAGTCCCCAATCAAATTGAGAATCATAGAAACACTGACACATTATAACTGGAAATGTGGCTAATCAACAACAACTAACTTTGATTGAAATTCCCTAATTTTCACATGGGTTATCTCATTTAATTCTTTTAATAATTCTTTGAGGTAGATTAAAACAATCACACCACCACTACCACAGATAATAAAATTATTTCAATAATGCCAGATTGCTTTAAAGTTTTCACCTGTGCTAACTCATTTACCTGTGTAGTAATTCTATGAGGAACATACTAGTACTATATATTTTTTTATTTTACATATTAGGAAACTGAGGCACAGAGAGGTTAGGTAACTTGTCCAGGCCAATGACTACGAAGTGGCAGACCAAGATTTAAACTCAGTTTGGCTGAAAAATCTATGCTTGTGACTATTGCACTATGCAGCCTTGTTATTCTCTCATGACACTTCTTTGAAAAGGATCCTAGTTTATAAACCTCAGACGAAGAAACTGAAGCACAGAAAATTTAAGTAATTTAACTACAATCACCTAGCTCAGGGGTTGGTAATTTTTCTTCTGTAAAGGGACAGATGGTAAATATTTTTGGCTTAACAGATCTTAGGGTCTGGCCGTAGCACAAAAGCAGCCATGGACAATACATAAATAAATGAGTTTGTCCATATTCTAATAAAACTATTTATGGACAAAGAAATTTTAATTCCATATAATTTTCACGTGTCACAAAACATTCTTCTTTTGATTTTTTTTCAACTATCCAACAATGTACAAATCATTTTTATGTCACAGGCCATACACAGTGGGCAAGGTTTGGAGCGCAGGTTGACAACCGATCCAGCTTGTGATTGTCAGAGCCGGTATACTAATCCGAAGTAGTTCATCTCCAGATTTCAAACTCCAAACCACAATTATTTTCATGTACATAGGGCTCTTGTTAAAATGCACTTATTTAGATGACCACAAAACCTCCAGTCACTGAAATACACGCCCAATAGTATGCTGCTGTCCACAACGAGGTGCTGAAAAGATATGCCGTATAAGTACATTCTGAGATTACACTCCTGTCATATGGGGTTGCCATTTTTTCAGGTAAATAGAAAAATTCTCTGGACTACACAGCCCATCTGTTCTTGGTCCTAAGGGACTGAATTCTAGAGTAGTCTAGAATCTACATTAAATGTAACAGATATACATTTCTCATAGAATACATAATAGCACAGTGCAACTGAGTAATCAAACTTTTGTTTTTAAATTGGATAGCCTCTCTGCCTTCCACTAACAGCTGTAGGGCTCATGTCAGTGGCCAAAAGAAAAAAGGCACTGGAAGAATAGGAAAGAAAGTGGAGGGCTTCTCATCTGGCTTTTCTTAGCAGAGTATTGAATAGGCAGGACTGAAACTTCCCCCTCTGAAGAGACCCTGGACTTATAGATGCACAGGAAAAATTTGTCAGGCAATTGTTTAAAAGTGTTGTGACACTTTTTTGTACTATTCAGCTTTGTCTTCTGAAAAATGGAAATGCTCTTTCCACATTTTGGCACTTTCCACTAGGAATTATACACCGTTAACTCCTACTTTATTAAAGTGCTCCCCCCCCCAATAGATTTGTGGTCATATCACGTGGCTCTTTTTGGAGCAATCTAGAAAATAGAAAGACATACACTTTGTGTTAAAAGAAAGCCTTTATGGTTATCTTAGGAGTTTATTATTTTACATAACAAAAGGTTACATTTAGTTTTCTTTTAAACCTGCAATCTAGTACTCAGAGCCCTAACATTTGTTTTATTTTTCTGAAGAAACCCTGAGAGGCCTAATGAAAGCATTTACTGCCTAAACAAAACACATATGTTTTTTTTTACAGGCTTTTCAAGTGGCGTTTTCAAAGGCACCAAGAGAAAGGCTGAATTTGGGTGATGACTACCATTAGGATGCAGTGATATTCTTTGACCTTTATTTAATCACCATCATCAAAAGGCATTTACCAGGTGCCTGGTTGTGGCAGCAGCTTATTAGTGCTGTGGCATTAAGCTCCAGCCTGCCTTAGGGCTAAAAGAAAGCTCGAGTGGTCATTTTATCCGACATGAGGTTCCAACCAAGAATCCATTTAACCACTTCAGAGAAAGAATTTCTTCTCCTTTTCTGAATAGTACAATTTTTATAGCCTTCCCTGTCAACCATGTCATGGCAAACTCAACTCAAAATGGCTAAACAAATCAGATTTTGTAAGCCACACCAGAGATGTGCAATTTGGGTAATGCTGCCTCCAGCCTGGGGAAAGAAAAAGAATGATGGAAAACATAATGCCTGTCCTGGATGGGCAGTTTGCGACACGGCTCATTGTTGGGAAAAACAAACAAACAAACAAACAAACCTAAAATTCAGAGTACAAAGTTAAAAAGAACAGCTGCAAAAATTCAAGCATCTGCAGCCCAGACCAAAGGACCATATGGAGTGAGACTACTGATTACTCCTGCTTAATAGGGAGAAATTCCCAAGAAACATAACCACTGGACACTGATATTTAGATGAAGGGCAAATGGTTATTAACTTTAGAAGTAAACAAGACACATTTTGCCGGAGTGACAGCAATGAAAGATTAATGTAACTTAATTATATAAAGTCTCTTTTACAATCAAAGCATGGGATAGAAAGGTTTTTTTTTAAAACGTGACTATATCTTTTACTTATCTTATAGCAGTAAATTTGTCATATGCTGAAGAGCATTTACCCCTCTAGAATAAAACTGATTCATATTTGAGGATTGTAGTGAGTATCTGTTGTTTTTGTCAATTAGCATAGATTTACCCCCCATGCTATAACTGCATGCCTCTTTTCCTAAGAGGAACAGCTCCTCTCCCCTCTAGGTCATATGCCTCAAGTGAGGCGGACTTTATACCCAAACTTCAGGGTGGGACATGTGATACAGACTTAATCCATCCCTACATTGTCTTCCCATGGCCACAGTGATTAGCTCAGGAATGGGCACGTGATCAGGCAGAATACAAACAAGATACAGGAAGATATGCCCTGTTGTTTCTGGGGAAATTCTTCTTTTCCATTGTCCCATATTCTCTCACCCTCTGTTTCTCCTCCTCTCCCTTATTGCTTATAGGCTCTCTGCTTTGACATTTCTATGTCCAAACATGAGATTCTCAGCCCCACTTCACATAATTTCTCATAATTTTCTGTGTAAAGTTGATTTGGGACCATGGAAAAGAAGAATCATAAAAATGACAAAAGGAGTAAGTTTGTACATTTTATGAAGTCCCCTTTGCAAGACCCTCCTCTTCCCCACAATCTGTTTGTGTTGGATGCCCCCAGGCAGTCCTTAGTCCTCTTCTCCATACACACTCAATCCCTTAGTGAAGTTATGGCTTTAAAATACCACCTCTATGCTGACAACTTCCAAACTTT
>PVKH010038516.1:0-11317 GCA_004027955.1 Chaetophractus vellerosus | reverse complement strand
CATTGGACACTTTGGGAGCAGGGTGAGGGAAGAGCAATTGTAATGCGGGTTTTTTTGGGGGGGGACCTGGATGATGCTGCAATCGAGGATGTAGGCCAGTTTGCATGATCATGTATCATTTAGGAACTGTAAGGAAGAGAGGGTTGTCTATGGCCTGAACTGTGATCTATGTCTGATGGCAAAGCCCCAAAATGTGTGTAACTATCAGAGGCGTTATGCCACACTTAGGGATGTGCATGTGGGGGGTTGTGGGAGGGGTGGGAGGGTGGCATATGGGTACTCCTGGAATCTCTGTGTAACATTTATGTAATCAATGTATCCTAAAAATGTAAATAGATATATAAAAAAATAAATAATTAATAAAAAAAGAAAAAAGAAAAGAAAAAAGAAAAGAAAAAGAAAAAAAAAAAAGAAAACAACCAATCGTACTTTTAATACTCAGATGATCAAAATGACAGTACTTTCAGGACCAAAATGAGGTTATATTTAACAAATCATGCTCATTCTTTAAACCTCCCTGCCCCCAAACAATTTACCCTTTATAATGTCTCATTGCCAAGCCTTCACATTAAGCTGATAGGTCAAACATATTGGCTTGCAATTATTTCATCCTGCAATTTTTAAAAATTATAATCCCCTGTTCAGCTTTGGGAATATTCTCATGCTAGTCTCCAAGTCCAGATATTCTGATTTAATTGGGCTGGACCTCAGCACTTTCATAAAAATTTAATTAACCTGGATATCAGCACTTCCAGTGAATGTAATGTAAAGCCATGTTTGAAAACTACTGATCAATTTAACGTAAGTAGGAGCAGAGAGGCAGAGAATATTGTAGTATCGTGGAAATACACAGATAGTGGAGAAGGGAAGCAGCTGCAAGACAGTCTGACGTTTGCTGAAAATGACCTAGCTAAAGATGATAGCTGCAGCATGAGGCAATGCCATGATATCTTCAAGGGGTAACGCAGCAATTATAATACTGCAAAGGATGCTATTTTCTTATCTGTACTCATCTTGAATCATATTAAATTAATTTATAAGTTCCCTATAATAATAAATAACAACCGCCTGAAATGCATAACAAAATAAGCTTCATTCCATTTGAAAATAAGATCTGATTCAAATGCTTCCTGGGAGGCACTCCAGCCTCACATGCAAAGCTTGTGTTTTTTTTTTCCTTTTAGACCCAGTTTCTCCTTCCAACCTATCCTTTTTCTTAGGAAGAGGTTCCTAGCAACCTAGATTGCAAAGATATCAGAGCCAAAGATAAAGAAGAGGAGGATTTTACCCTGGTTCACCTTCCTATGGCAACATGTAAAATCAATTCCCTACATATGATCATGCTTTAAAATGAAACATCTGTGGTAACCATACAAACAACTGTACAATTCATTCTGCTTTTGAGTGAAACCCTTTTCCACCCAAACGATAGGGTTCAACATAACATACATATCACTAATTCCATTTTAAAATTTAAATCCCACAAAGGAGGTTGGCTCCCATTTTGCAACGAGTTTGCGATTGGCTGTAGGCACTTTTAAACTCCTGAACGACCCATCCCCAGCTGTTTCCTGGAATTATGTATTCCAGATCCAGGATCAGTCAAGGAAAGAAAGCATGTCTGAGTCCCAAGAGACTGAGAATCCAGAATCGGAGCTGGATGATCAGCAAATTGGTAGCTGTCTTCTACTACCACGGACTTGCGTGGAAACCCATCAATCCACTCTCCTGAGACAAAGGGCTCTCTTTAGCTTCTTGAGGATGGAGAAAACCATGTGTTGGAAACTAGAGCTGGTTTTTTATTCTACAGACCCTGTGAAGTTGCAGGAGAAAACTTTTATGGATACAGTGAATGCCAGATACATCAGTCTGGCTTACAACAGCTACTGAAGTACACTTGAAATGTTATCATTTTAGGATTTCCTCATAAACAGACAGACAGTGCATGTAAAGGAAATACCAGGAATATTGCAATAACCCGAGGTTTACCATCCTTAAATCTAAAAGAGAGAAGAAAGAAGCAATAGCCAGAACCCAAGGCCAACCCACAGGGAACAAGCTGGGAGAACAGTCCCTTGGATTTTCCTCTTCTCTTTCTAACTTCATAATGGCACTACAACTGTCTGCAGCAAATCAATGATATATAATACTCAAGTCAATCATTTGGAGCAGAGAATAAGGTGGGGTAGATTGGAGAGTAGATCTGGAGAGGCAAAGCAAAGATAATTGGCAGCCAGGGCTATTGCATTCTATTTAATGAATTAACTCTTCCTTTAAATGGGTTAGATTGTAATGTCAGAATAGAGTAGTGGACAATTAGGCAACACACCATGAGGCAAAAGAAGACAATTATCAAAGTGCTGATGACTGAATAAGGAAGGAACTACTTAATTATATATTATATTATGTCATGAGATATCTCCACTCGTATCACGACAGCATCCAGCTGGTAGGGACTTTTGCTTTAGGACCCAGCATCATGGGAAAAAGCTTAAATGCACCCCCCCTACTGTTTGATCACTGTCACCAAGCATAATGCATAGAAAGTGCTCAACTATTTTTATTTCATAGATTAATGGGCCAATTTATCATGATTGTCTCAGCCAATAAGCTAGAATCTGGGCAAACAGTGAGTCACAATGACATGTTCAAATTCAGTGGACGAGGGTACCATGGCAGAAGTGTTGTAACTTACCATCCATTGGGACACCAGGTCTGAGTAGTGGGACAGGGAGCTTTGGGTGAACAAAGCAGGAGCCCCATATTCATAACAGAGTTCACAAATATGATGTCAGGAACATGAGTAAATCCTAGGTCCAGATGGGACAAAAGCTGTCGATAGATGTTTAGTATCTGGTTAGGACCTACTTAGGAATCAGAGCAGGACTGGATCTCTGTTGAGGCCTCCAGTTCACCCATTCATGAGAAGGTGAAGGGAGAAAGGTGGAAATGATGACTAATGCTTCAGCGTGTTTCCCAGAACCATGAGCATCCTCATGGAAGCACAAGGCTTTCAAGCATTCCCTGCATTTCTTCTATGTTAGATTTTAGACAAATGAATAGCCCCGCCCACTGCAACAAACCCATCCCTCCTACCATGCCTTGCCCTTCGCCACTCCAATCATGACACCTAACTACCTTCCATTTCCTGGGAGCCCCCAAAGGAGAAGCCTGTGTTGAAAAGCTAATGACTAAGAATCAACTAGAAAAGATGCTAAATCAGTGCCCAAACTTCTCTGAGGAAAACGGAGAGCAGGAATGCCAGGACAGACACAGTCAATTGCAATCAATTTTCCAGTACCCAACAGATGCCTCTTCCTTCCAACACCATGATTATGCTGAAGTTAATTACTTTCTCCCTAACTCTACCTTCTTCAATAGAAATTGCAATTAGATCTATAACACATTCAAATAATTGCTCAGTTCCCCCCCGCCCCCGGTGTTCATTTTAGAGCAGTTCTTCAGTAGAATCCTGAAAAGGGGGGAAACAAACGTAGCCTAGGAATAATAGAAATCTTAACATGGATATGTTGCAGTTGTGTCCATAAGGTTCCCTGCCAAGCGGGGGAAAAATGCAAGACTGCATTAAAAGGACAATGCACAAGATAGAAAAATTCCCGCCTAGCCCTCCCCATCATCATCTCCGGATCCCTAACTTCTCCAAGACCCCCCAGCTTAGATGGAAGACCTGGTGTCTCCAACTGCTCTTGTCAGAGCCTTGATGCTGTGACCACATTGCCTTCCGTGGCTGCACGGAAGGGCTGGCCCTGCTGTGCTGATTTTTCCCGCCTGTTCAAGTAAGGGCCCCTAGAGCTGCCAAGGCCGGTGACTTCCCGAGGCCCCGTGACATTGCTCGGGGAGGGTCCACACTTCTCGTGTCCCACTGCGGTGCCTGTCCATCCTGCCAACCTGAGGATTGGTCACTAGCCCATGACCAATGCACTCTGGAGCTGGGGAAGGGGAAGGTGTAGCTGGGCGTCGCCTCGCTTGGGCCGCTGGTTGGGTGGTGGCCCAGCTGGGCCGCCTCTCCATGCCGCCCCACTCAGATAATCACCCCAGGAAAGGCCCATCTCAGGGTGTCCTGCTGTGCCGAATCCTTTCTTCAATAGTCCCCATCTTCTGCCGTTCATTACCTCCTGTCCATTTATTCTCAGCTTATTCTTGCCTTCTAAATATTCTGATCCCCTTTAGCTGGACATAACACAAAACAGGAGAAGTCCAAGGTTTTGTTATGGTTCTAGTCTGTGATGTCTTCATTTTACTCTAGCACGTGGCTGCCATTTGTAGCGGAAGAGGAAGGCCTGCGGCTGGCTTCCCACCGCAGCGTGCTGAGCCCACCCGGCTCCCTCAGCCCCCGCTTCTTTCGCAGCCACCCAGACCTGCCTGCTCCACGTGGCAGAAGCACCAGTGCCAAGAGCTTCCAAGAACTACTTCTCACCTTGCCTACCACCAGCGAACAGCTGTCTCTGCCTTCCGGGATTTCTGATAAAAATAAAACCCCGAAACAAACCGATAGGAACGAAAGCGAGCAGAGGTCTCAGATCCAGCTAATGTCTCCTACACAACACTGACCCAAGTGACCTGGTGGGGGCAGAAGAAGCTGGTGAGGAGGTGGCACCTGATAACATGGCCAACGAGATCAACCGTGGTTACCTTGCCGAACTCTGGGGGGCCTCTCCTTCTAGAGGAGAGCTGGGCAGAGAAGTCTAATGGAGAGGCCTCCTCGTTTTGATTTTGGTAGTCAGAGTGTCAAATAACTCCCCCACCACCCCCACCAAAAGGAAAGAAAACAGAATACATTTTGTTTCTGGATCTTTTTAATAGAGCTCAAATTTAAATGAGACTTTGAAAACAATAAAGAAAACTTGAGAATTCTATTCCCGGTTTATCTCAAAAGACTCAATTGCAGAGGGGAAATACTTGAGTTTTTTTTATTAACACCCCATTAAATTAAATGGTTTACCTAAGTTTTTGGGGCAATGCAGGCACCCATGGATTTTCTTCGAGCTCACTAGATGCTCTAGGGCAGGATTCTCAACAAGGGGCCCATGAGCTTGAATTGAAATTCAAAAAAACATTATTTTTGTGGGAAAGTGCTGGTACGGGTGTGATCTAGTTATTAAATAACACACAGTATAGTGTGGACTTAGTAAGGGGTCCGTGGTTTTCACCTGACTGGCAAAAGGGTCCATGGAACAAAAGAGGTTAAGAACCCCTGCCCTAGTGTGAGCAAAGCTCCCATCTTTTCAAGCCCCAGTGGAAGTGCCGACTCTTATTGTGTAGTATTCACTGCAGCCTTTGGAGAGCCAGGGTGATACTTCCAGTTGTTCTGCCATAAGTTCTCATATAGACAGAAAGCATGATGTGAAATGTCTACCCATAACTAGCTCTCTCAAGAAATTTCTAAATTATTCATACAAGGGCCCAAGCTAACTAGAACACTTAAGGATTTGCTTTTATCTGGCTGGTGACCACCTGCTGTGCATTCAGCTGTAACTGTCTTAATTGTGAAAGCAGGATAAAATCTGGAAAGCCTTCCTGCTGCCAGCACATTTCCTTGTTTGGGAGGATTTATGTGTGGAGAGAAAGATCTTTTTTTCAGTCTGGATCTGAACCTTTGTTTCTGAGAGTCAAGAGTTTATAACACTCAGTCATTCCCAATGCTATAGTGATTTGGCATCATTCCTTTCCTCTTTTCTTATTAAAGATAGGCCTGTTGGCCTATGAATAAAACGGCAACTATCTTAGCAGCAAACTTACAAAATGGAGTTCCATAACAGCTTCATAACCAGAAAAAACACAAGTTTTTATATAAAATAATAAGTGAGATTTTTGTTGCTAGATAAGTGCTATGATGGCTTTGTTTGGGGGCAGATGGGTCAGGAGAAAGCCACATGGGCAGGATCTTCTTCTCAGAACCATGTCTGGGCAAGATTTGCTTGCCGTCCTCAAGGCAGTGCCCGGGTCAGCAAGAGCTGGATCTCCTCGGCTTCCTAGGAGCTCCTGGCAGGGGGCCTCTGTGGACCACAGCTCAGCTCTGAGTGGAAGGAAAACGTGATCGGTGTAGTGATCAGACACGATGGTCAGAAATGAGCTGCTCAAGGTACAACAAACACCATTTCGAATAATGAAAGCAGATGCTGGCACCGAGTTTAAACTTCACAGTGCCAGAGGCAAGGCAGAGGAGAGCAAGAACAGTGCTTGTGAAGAAACAGGTAGAAAGAGACAACTCAGAATTCGGTCTTGATACTGTTGCATACTAGCTCCCTCCTGGAAGAAATGCAAGCACAGAGAACAACACTGAAATGCAAACGTCGTCTTTAGCTCAATGATTGAAAGACTGTGGCCAAATTCGAGGAGAGATTGTAAAATCATAAACCAAAGTAGGCAGATTTTTTTTCAAATGAGGAATGCTTTCACCAAAATGCAATGAGAAAAAACGGAATGTCACAAATGCAAATAGACCTTCATCAGAGGCAGGAAAATTAAGATCTAGGTGATGATTTGCAAGATGGAGAAAATGTCTGTCTCCAATCCCACCCGGAAATGTAAGGGTGCCATCCAATGTTACCCTGAGCATAACATAAGTAAGGCTGTTTAACATAAATCAATGCCAATTCAGTGGATGCACGCCTAAAATCTATTCAAGAGATAGACTTAAAGTCATGTCCAGACAGGAAGAGCTCAAAACATAATGCTTTCAATTAGGAAGTACAGGAGTCCAAAAAAAAAAAAAAAATAGACTCGCCCTTGCATCCTTGCGTGTTGGACCTTACAGCTACCAGAGAACTAGGTATTCAAAAGGAAGCCCAATGTTCTGGGTATCCTTATAAAGGTCGGAAAAGTATTTGTACCTCTGATAGCGGAGAAAGATAAGGACAAAAAATGCAAAGATCAAATAGCATTATACCAGTTCCTGGAATGATCTGAAAATGACCATGTGAACATAAAAAGCTTAACCCACTGGATTTTCAAAGAAGCAGGTAAGACACTAGACATGGGAATTAAATCGGGATAACAGGCTTTATTAGATATGTCTCAGTCAGCCTGATGGGATGTCCACTTGCATGAGCCGATTTGAAAGGTCCTGTTATCATACCTGTTCACTGATTAGCTCTAATCGCTTTCAATACAAAGAATCAAAATATAAATGTCACTACCAAAAAAGAGAAAAGACCTCTCATCTTTCTAGATAGAATATCTACAATATCTTTCAAATCAGTCACTTAGTTTTTAGAAAAGTGGTGGCTGCTGACTTATTGAGGGATTTGAGAATTAAAGTCTGCATAGCAATAAAGGGTAGAGGAAGGGAACTTTAGTGGGCTTTCAAACAGAGAAAGTGACAATATTGATGGCTTCTGATTTAGTGTCCCAGGGTCTCACTTATCTATATTTATGAGTTCCCAAAGAACACAGCTGGAAGAATTGGCAAAATACTGACCACATGAAGCAACTTGGCTGAACTTAAAATAAAGGTGTTTTAAAAGTTAATAAAACCTAAAGTATTTCAACAAAGTGTAGCCCCTGCCCCTAGTTCTTTTGTGTCAACATTTCTCTCCTAAAATTGAAGCTTGAATGTGGTAAATAATTTAGCTTTTCTTATAGTAGGACTTGAAGTGATTTCAAATCAAAATCTAAAAGTCTGTTCTATTTGGAGGGACACTAGGAAAGTAATAATTTCTTTGGCTAGATGTAGAGGTTTTAGGTCATCAATCAAATCTGAAAGTTATTGATTTTGCAATGAAAATTATTTTTTCCTCTTTTTCATGAAAAGAGAATCTTACTTTGGTTTAGAGGGTCCATGTGCCTAATGAAATATATTCACATTTTCAAGTCCCCTTTCCACTAGGAGAGCTCATCTGGCCCAAGTTCTGGCCAGTGATGTAGAAGCAGACTTAGTGACATGCCTATTCCATACCTTTCTCTTTCCCTTTCCCCATTCTATACGTCTGGAACAGGGAGGCAATGCCTTGAGGTGCAGCAGCCATCCTGTGCCCATGAGGAAGAAAGCCATACACCAATGGTTTCTGCTAACAGCTCAGTAGAGCAGTAAAATAGAGGAAGCTTACCAACCTGATGGCATCACTGACTCTCTGCCCTTGACCTAGACAGCCAACACAGTGAGTTCTGTCTACAGGAAACCACTAATCTATTTAGGCTTTGTTAGCCAGGCGTTTGTTTTGCTTTGTTGATCATTTTGGATTTACAGATAGACCCATTCCTCAATGATGCACATAGAAATACAGTAATCGCTTTACTGAAGATTATTAATTAAATAATGGGGGACAGCCACAAGCAGATTACAGTTGCATTGAGGCAACATGAAACTTGGAGGCTACATGAGAATACAAGATAAAAACCTGAGGTTTGTACCAGGACAGTTTTTGAAGATCAGAATAGTAGTCTCTTCTGGATCACTTGGGCAAGTTCTTTAACTCTCTGAGCTTATCTTTCTCACCCATAATATTTGAATATCAGTAATTATCATGTGAAATCATTTTAATAACTGATTTCAAAAGACTTTGCAAAGTCCACGGAACATAACAGTATGCCCAATGTTTATGGTTTTCCTTCCCTCTGATTTTTTCCCATTATAATCTATCACACAAACTGTCAAACCGAACCACTGAGAACATTTTATAATGTGAGAACTCAGAAAAATGTGTTAAGGAAAAAATCACCAACCATCGATTTCTGTTGTACTCACAAATTGTATTCCTATTTTGCTATTTGCACGCACACACACGCACACTCACACGTATTCACATGGCCGTTGTGCGTACATCACTTACATTTACAGGGGTGGGGAGTCCACAGGATAGAATTCATGGTAGGAAAGAGGCAGCCTCTGCTGTGTTTCCAGCAGAAGGTTCCTGAGTAGTTTAGGTGGAAACATTTGGAAAAATCCAGGAAGGCTGCACACCCTTGCTTTCACACTGGGTATAAGCCAATTTTGAACACTTTACTTCTCAGATTGGTTTCTTCAGCATCAGTGTGTTAGCATCAGTGGAAAACAACCACGCCACAGCTGTCATTACCTGCTAACTCAGGGGAGTTTTGTCAAATCTCAGGTGGTTTGTCTCAAAAACTCTCCACACAAAAGTCTGGGTATATCTTCCCATAAACAGTTTGTTAAAATAATTCTTCATTTAGCATATTTATGGAGCTATTTTCCACACTCCTCCAACTCCAATATGTGGGCCAAAAACAACAGTTTATATCATTCATTTCCATTCTCTATGCTCTACTTTTTCTCCATGTTATATAATTATAACAATAAGCTTTACTATTACTATAGACTCAATCACATATTTAAAGTAACATAAATGGTTTTGTGTTTCACTGGCTAATTATAAATTCATTATAATATTAAAATCTTGATTTTATTATGGTGATTTTTTTTAAAAATTGCTATTACGGTGATTGATAGCTACTATTACATATCCTAGAATCCTTGAGTAAGAAGATTTACAAATGTAATTTTCTCAGGGTTATAAATGTCTTGGCCAAGTTTTCATAAGTAGACCATAACACTTTTAAGACAGAAACCTAGGCCTTTACTCTCTGAATCTTATGATCTTTATAAGAAAGAGAGGATTGGGAAAGATAATCTATTTTGGGAATCTATTTTTCAGTTCTCAAGTGTGTGAAATTTTATTGCTTTGGCAAATTAAAAATTTAAACTAATCTCAAATATTTAAACTATACAAAGCAAGAAATAAATTGAAGGGTTGTTTTTAACAAAAGAAAATGCTTAAATACACAAATTTTAATGAGGCTTATCTTAATGGGAAAAAAGAAAACTCCTCTTGCATTCTATATATCCAGTAATTCTTAAGAAACAGCAAATATCCACATTCTTAAATAAAAGAACCAAAGGAATCTGAATAAATATGAATTCGAAATAAGACTTCTGCCAAGAAATGCTCCTTGGTTAGACATATTTTCTCTCCATTCTAGAAGTGGATCAGGACTAGGCAGTAAAGAGTGCAACATTATTTTCCAGAAGGACTACAGCTGCCAATTTACATACATTTCCCAGATGTGCTTGAAACTTCTAATACTACTGGTGCAAATGAATGACAGCGATATCAGCCATAAATATTAAACAATTGACATTCTAGCACCCACATGAAATCTCAGATCTGTCACAAGCTATGTGATAGGTTGAAATCATCTAACCCTTTAGGGACTCTAATAATTTATAATGGGGAAATAGCAATTGTGGTGATTTGAAACTGTATATAAACCCGAAAAACATGTTCTTAAAGCTAGTTTATTCCTGTATGTGTAACCCCATTGTAAGGAGGACATTTTGATGAGGTTACTTCAGTTAAGGCATGGCCCAGTGTGGGTCTTAATCCTCTTTATTAGAGAATGAAACTTCAACAAAGAGAGAAAGCCACAGAAGCAAGAAGCTGAAATCAATGAGACCCAGAAGAGAAGGGAGAGACTAGCAGATGCTGCCATGTGACAGTGGAGTCAAAGATCACCCACAGATGGGTTCAGAAAGAAAGCATTGCCTTCACGGTACCCTGATTTGGACATATTTTTTGGCTTCAAAACTGTGAGCTTGTAAGCTTATAAATTCCCACTTTTAAAGCCAATGCATTTCGTGGTATCTACTTTCAGCAGCCCAGGAAACTAAAACAGCTGTCTCTACCAGGCAGGGCTAATATGAGAGTGAGAGAATTCATGGAAAGCCTCTGACTAAGCAATGATCTGATATTATATGTAATAGTCACATTGCCAGATGTCCTTGAAATTCAATGGGCAAAACACTGCTGTGGTAGATTGGATTATGGGCAAAAAACCATGTTCTTAATCTTAACCATATCCCTGTGGGTATGAACCCATTCTAAATAAGGCCTTTTGAAGGTTACTTTTAGTTACTTTTAGTTAAGGGGTGGCTAATTGATTCAGGGTGGGTCTTAAGCCACATTATAGGAGACCTTATAGGAAGAAGAAACCAGAAGCCTGAGTCAGGCAAAATCACAGGCAGAAGCGGGGAGTTAGCAGAAACTTGAAGAATACAGGGGAGGACATCACTATGTGACAAGAGGCAGAGACAAGCCAAAGAAGCCTAAGGATTGCTGGCAGCAAGCACCAGACAGCAACTGACTCCGGGAGAATATCTTGATTTTGGACATCTTCTAGCCTCAAAACTGTGAAACATTCTTATCATTCAAGCCAACCCATTGTGTGGTATTTGTCATAGCATCTCTGGCTAACTAAGACAATCACGTATTCTACTTTGTGGTGAGTTTGCAGTTATTGAGGTAGAATCTGTCATTCACCAGTCAGCTTTTTCTGTCAA
>PVKH010038515.1:0-11309 GCA_004027955.1 Chaetophractus vellerosus | reverse complement strand
CAAAAAGTGAGCTTTATTACTCGCTTAAGCTAGGGTCCAGGCCTCCCGATCGTGGGCAATGCCATGGACCCCGACCTGAGGTGGTTACAGGGTATATAAAGGGGAGACAGGGCGGAAGATGATTGGTTGGGCGATGGGGAAGTTACGAAGGGTAGGGAAATTCCAAGAAGCTGCGGGTAGGTGGGGAAATATCTGGCTTACGCAGAAAGTGTTCAGGGAGGGGGTACAACAAAATAGGGTGCTTTGGGGAAATTCACAGGATGGAAATTTCAGGCCTTCAGGGCTAGGTGGAAGGTTATCAGAAGCCTTACATTCCTGGGGGAAAGGCCCTAGGGGTTATCCGGAGTCCTACATTAAGAAGAATTCATAGGAGAATGGGAAATGGGTCAGAAAAATAGCAAGCAAAAAAGCATGTGGTATCAAGCAAAGTTCCACAGAAGATAAAATTGATGATGTCCCACATGTTCCTCAGGCTCTGTTCATTTTTCTTCATTCCTTCTACTTCTCAGACTAGATGATTTGAATTATCTTATTTTCAAGTTCTTTGATTCTTTCTTCTGCCAGCATCAATCTGCTGTTGAACTCTTCTAGTGAATTTTTAATTTCTGTTACTGTGGTCTTCAGCTCTGATTTCTGTCAAGTAGAAAAGCTAAATCATACCCAGACTTTTCCCAATCAATACAAAGGGAGTTCGAGTATATTTGCACACAAAAGGCTGCCCTTTTGGGCATGTAAATTTCCAGATGCTTCTAGCTGTCTCAGTTTGAAGGTAAAGTTGGCTATAGAAACTAGAAGGCAATTCACCAAAAAAGAAATGCAGGCCCTGGCTGTTGAGAGTGAAAATACATGGGTATCTGTGGTGGATAAGGATTTGGAAGGGGTATGGGTGAAACACTGACATTTTCTGTTACACTGCTCTTCTTGGAAAAACATATATATATCGGATACCCCTTCTAACCCATCAAAGGGAAAATACCTGTTCAGTGAGACATCATTTTTATCTGTGAGTTATTTTTCTTCTGGAAAGTAGAAATAGTTGGAATTGGTGAGACTTATTTTTGTCCCACTTATTTAGGTCACTAAAATGGGGGATTTCTTTTTGTAAATGACAGATACTAAAGGAATGATCTTAGAATTGCCATAGGGGTTGATTGCGGGGGTTGAAAAAAAGAAACCTGGGCATAAATCCCAGCTCTACCACTTGTAGCTATATGAAAAGTAATTGAATTTATATGGTAACATTATACATATACATATGTACAGTATCTGGCTCATAGTTTGTGATTAATAAATGGTAGGCATTTCCTGTGATGTTTCAATTATCATTAATGTCAACATGTACAATCTTGTGGATCAGTGACTTAGGTATTTAGCTATGTAAAAATATAGCACATTTTCACAATCAAAAGAATTATGACATAAACATGCAGAAAATGTCAATCTTCAATGAATTTTATTTATCTGAGTACTTTAGGTTAAAAGTATTTGTAGTTAGATACTTTACATGTTCTTGTAATAAGCCTCAGAAATACCTGGTCATAGAAGGTAGCAAAGGATGCTGAATTCAGACAAGTAGTAGAGTTTCTATTTTTTTCTTTTCAAGTGATTTTTCTTAGACTTTTTTTACTACACAGGACATATGTGTTCAATGTAAGAAAAAAAATTGGAAAATAGAGATATACAGAGAGGAGAAAATAAAAAGTGTTCATCATATCCCAACTACACATAGATAATCATTATTAATATGCAAACATATATATTCTCTGACTTTTTTATTAAATACATTTATTTTTAAATATTGGATCATACTGCACATACTATAAAAATTCACCAGACTTTGAGAACATCTTTCTACGTAAATAAATATTCTTCTAGATCTGGATTTTGCATAAATTTGGCATTGCGTAAAATGAAAGCATAAGAAAACCTGGGTATCTGAGTTTAATTGTGACCAGGAATATGCCATTTTACCAAAATAGCAACCTAAGTTTGTGATAAATGGAAATATATTAATTCTGAGAAAAACAGATCAATTGAACACTAATTTGGTCGTATGTTTTCTGATAAATATATATAAATGCATGTTAAGATTTCCTGCACTTTATCTTTGATATGCACAACAGGATCAAAAATTTAAAAAAAAAAAATCCTAGGGCCTCATCAGTTTTCTTACTTCATTGGATCCTTCTATTGAGGCATATTCACCAATTTTATTCTGCACTAGTTTACCACTCAAACAGTACAGATCCTTATTTGTCAACCACTTTGAATGTGATGGGACTGTTTTCCCACAACACTTTTGTTGATTTGAAGACATCCTGTCTCTTTTATAAGGTTAACAACTTGACTTTGCAAATTGATTTTGTGCCATTGTTATTAATTTGAAATATATTTAAAACATTAGACAATCTGTAGGAGAATGAAGAATGACTTGACAGAAGGAGAGGAAAGATGTTAATGTAAATAAAACTGGGGATTAATTTTATAAAGGATCAAATGACTAATGGATCTTTTCCTGTTATAACTTTGTTTTGCCCTGCATTTCCTTGTATTATACCGGCAATAGTGAGAACTTTTACACCATGAATTTTTAAATTCATCCCTTGTTATGCATTTAGATTCATTATTATAAAATTTATTTTTGCTATTTTAAAAGATGCTGTGAACATCCTTATTTAAGTATACTAAATTCCTATGAATAAAGATACTCTACAAATCCTTTCTACTAGGAGACAGGGTACAATGCAAATTCATTTTTTAGATAGGGCATAAATAAGTGCATTCTTTTGTGGATCATAGGACCTATTATCGCATTTCATATGGATCAGTTTTATAATACTGATCCCCCCCTGATAATCTAGCTCATCAATCACATATGTCTTCAGGAACCTATTATTACCAATTTAGCTTTTGCCTTAAAGTATACTAAAGTAGATAAAATCTGCATAGTCTTAAATGTCATGTCCTCTCAGAGAACTTCCATGGTCACCGTATTTAAATTGATATAATCTTGTTCCAATTTTTCCACCTATTTCTTTTGTTTCAGTTACTAAAATTTGTAATTGTTTTTTAATTTGTTTCTTCTTAGTTTGTAGGCTCCATGAGAGCCAGAAACCTATTCCATTCATCAATATATACCCTGTACATAGAACCATGACTTGTGCACTTGGCAAACACTTAATAAAGTGTTAAGTGACTGGATGAGTGATGGTGAATGACCTGAAAACTAATTGTAATATAACAGACTGAGTTTTTCCTTAAGAGTTATTTCTTAAGGACACTCTTATTTTATCCAGCTGTGATAAAGACTAAACCGTCTTCTATTCTAATGAAGTATAAATGTTTAGTCCAGTCCCTGATATTAGTTGGAGGAGGTTGGATGGAAACCCGTTACCAGGGAATGTCAAGTACAGCAAATCCAAAGCTATCCTTGAAATCCCGAACTTTCAACAGGAAGACGAAGGATTCTATGAGTGCATTGCAGGCAACCTTCGCGGAAGAAACATCGCAAAGGGTCAACTCATTTTCTATGGTGAGCCAAAAGAATTTCAAAGAAGTATATGAAATATTTGGTAATATCTTTTATAGTAAATAGTGAAAGTCATTACCATGTTGTGGAAAAGCGTCATGGTAGGAAAAGGGAAAATGTGTTTCTGGGTTACGATGCTTAATACAGTGATTAGCAGGTGGGAATAATCATCTTTAAAATATGTCTTTAATTTCAGCATGGTCTGTGCATGCTATTGTTTATTATAATTGCTTTGAAAATATCAGCAGTGTCATGTTAAATTCATAAAAGTTTATAGCAAAATGTAGTGTGGAATCCAATATGTTTCCCATAAAACATTCAGCAGCAGCCTATAGCAATTGAAATTATAATTCTGAGGCCAATTTACAAAAGAAGGAGAAAAAATGATAAGAAAGAATAAAATTTTAATGGTTGTTTGTAGTATTGGTTTCTATTTCCCAGACTTTGTGAACCCAAATGTAAGTAACAGAAAAGTATATTACCTCATTAAGGATGTGTTTGCCTCATTTGTCAGAATTGTTCATGAACTTAAGAGAGATGATGAAAGCGTGTATTATCTAAATGTTATCTTTATGACTTCTTTCATTCAGGCCAAATACACACTTGCTTTACATTTCCCTTTTTTATTTTTGCATTAAATAAACTATAAAATATACCTCCAAATATCAAAATGTTTGGGGCTGTTTAAATAGCCTTTACTGATTTACTGAATTCATATATCCGACCTAGAGAACTTTTGAAAACTGTATTTATACTAAACCAAAAATACTTTCCTATGTGACATGTTTATAATCAATGATAAAATATTTGGAGGAAAAAATTCTGTTTTGGATAACTAGAAAACTCTAAGGTGTTGTAATTGCCTCATAAGAATTCCACGTCTGTGTCCTATGGGGAGGCTGTATGGTGCCTTGGTTATATCATTTTCCATTTCCTTTAGAATTTCCAGTTTTAACCCGGAATGAAACTTGTATTTTATAAATAGAATATCATTTCCTGCTGATTATTTCCCTATAGTTTTTGCTATGCTAACCAAGAGCAATATATATGTTTCAATAGTTCCTGCTTTTTAAAGGAAAGTCTTCAGAATCTAGCATTCTTTGTAAATAAAAGAGTAAAGATGTAACTGGGAGTTTTTAGTGACGCCATGATATTAAGGGCTTTGATTAGTTTTCAGCATTTTTTAATTCAATGAACAAAGGTATAACTTGGAGATATGACTCAAAAAATAGAGGTTCTGTTTAAGATTATTGTAGGAATAATAAGATTTGTAAGAATCAATATAATTCTTACAATAATCTTAAGAGGTACAAACAGTTTTCATTGACATTGTTAGTAAGAAACTTGAGATGAATTGAGCAACAGATCATGACTGCAAGTTCAAGATATGAGCCTTGAAATAGTCTTATGAAAGTAGACTTTATTCATCCTACCATAGCTCTTCAACATGGCAGTCTAAGTCTATTCACATTGCTTCTCAAAACAACCAAATTAGCCATTTACTGCATCCAGTTTATCCTCAAGGAGGATGGTCATTGAAAAATTATGTTTCTTGGCCACATATTAATTCACTTGTTGAAGTGCCCCCCCCCCAAACAGAGACTTGAGTGAATTATCTGAGAACTGAATAATACCTACAAAATCTAACAAAAGACTCTTTCAGCTTCATTATTGCTATGTTTTAGCTATATTTAAAACCACATCATTTGAGTTATGCCTCTGCAATGTATCTTCATAACACCCTCCAAAATCTAAGTGTTTTTATTACAGGAAATGGGACAGATTCAGAAGAGTTAATTGGCTTTCCCCAACCAACCAGTCAATAGGGGTAGAAAAATAAAACTCAAGGCCATATGTATAGACCCCAAAGTCTAAGCTCTTTTTTCCATTAATTAACTCTTTGGTAGAAGATTTAAGACTTTACTCTATATAATCCTAAGAATCCAAATACTGTGCATATTCAATGAGTAAATATATTTTAAAGTTATAATTATTATGTTGAGCAATGTAACAGCTATACCTTAAACTTCAAAAAGTACGTAAAATTTATTCATGAGAGAAGAGCATGCATTTCTTCTCCAAAGTCAAACATACATTAAGACAATTTCTAAACTATTATCTACAAAGTAAAGATTTGTTTATAATACCCAGAGACATGATTTAATTTAATCAATATACCCAGTTATTCTAACTCTTGCCATTATGTGTTCCACAAGGCTGTGAGAAGCATGTTCTGTAACTGAAACTTCCCTTATCTCTACAGATAAGAATTAGGCTTAGTTTTCATCAACCAGAAGCATCTCAGTTCCTTCTTTTGAGTGACAGAGTCCCTGAAGGACCTTTTATCTTAGTGGAGGCAGTTGTTGCTGTGATAAGATCCTGGATGTCAGCCAGACTTGGGTCCTGTATTGTGAATCTTTTTAATTACACTTGCCCCACTTCTTGCCCCAACTAGTAGGGCATTTTCCCTTTTTATGTTTGCATTGAAAAATAATTAATACACTAAATACATCTTATTTCCTTCCCTGAGTTTTCTTTAGACACTTCAAGAGACTACTAAGCACTTAAACATGACAATCTGGAAGTGCTAGTAGTTAACACCTGTACTACGCATGAGTGCTTGGAAACAGGAGCCAATGACTAAACACCTCCCCATTCTTTCCCTGATAGTCAGACATAAAGACTACTTAGAAGTTCACAGAGGATGGAATACCAGTGGCCAACTCAATGACATCTTGACTCCCTTTTCTTCCTGTTACTACCCCTTTTCCTAATACCTTCTTCTTGGAATAGCATTTCCAAAGAATCATCCTGAACACAATCCTTTGATTTTAGGTTCTGCTTTCAAGGTTCAAACTTTGGCTTTTCTAATTTCTACTTATTGTCTTGATCAGGTTACCTATCATTTCTGTGAATATGCACAGGGTTGGTAGGGAGTATTAAATGCAATTACACATGTAAAACATGTAGTTTGTGGAAGCCTGAGATTCCAAGGGAAGTCTCATCTACTCCTATGTATTTGAGTACATACCCAAACAAAGGAGAGGTATTAATCGGCATATCCAGGTAGTTTCCCATCATGTTTATGGAAGAAATATTAATATTAAAACATTTAATTTACACCCTACCTGTTTCCACAAACAATAATACTAAAATATACTTAAGTAGCATTTTCACATCAATTATGCCATTTGGTTTTTGTGTTTTGGTATTGTTTTGTTTTTTCTCAGTACTGTGTAGAACTATCCCAGAGTAGAAAATAAGTTTTGGAAAACTCATGGCCAAGATTACAGTTAAGTACTGAACTTGTATATGAGAACAAAAGTTCTGATTCCCTGTCAAGAATTTGATCTAGGAAAACATTTAATTGGATTATCATCCTACCAAAATGAAGCATTTATAATTCAAGCTGTTGGATTGTTAGTTGTCCCCAATATAGGTATTCTTACTTGTGGTTAGTTTAGACCAAATATCAGTGGACTTTCGACTAGAGAAGATACAAATTTGATGTACATTGTCTAATTTGAACTATGTACTAATATTTATCAGAGGATAATTCTCTGGTCCAGTTCTGCCTTTTGACCTTTTCCCACAACTCCCAAGTTGTTACAGAGGTACAGCAAAATGACAGATGATCAACATTTAGCTTGAGCCAAATGCCCACTGATATTTTCAACAGGGTCTATGTTGCCCCATTTTGAAGTTCCTGTGTATCCCTACCCTCAAATAACACATGTGCAGTAGAAAGGGTCCCGGTTAGCCTGATCCTTCTGTTATCTACAATCCTTGGTTTGCAGCAAAATATCTGGATTATTGTCTTGCCAAATGGTTGCTCTTGCCTTTTTTGAAACAGCCCCTCCAGAATGGGAACAAAAAATCCAAAATACGTATCTGTCCATCTATGACAACTTGTTTTGGGAATGCAAAGCTAGTGGAAAGCCAAACCCTTGGTACATGTGGTTAAAGGATGGTGAGCGCCTCAACCCAGAGGTAAGCAATTATGTTGATATTAAAAATTCACCTGCTCTAAGTGAACTTATATATATATGTGTAAGTCATAAATATTGATTTATTTAAACCTTAAACAAACTCACAAAGTAGCTATTAATATTATCCCTGTTTTTAGAACTGAGAACGTTAAGTGTAGAGAGAAATAATAACTTGCAGAAGGTCACATAGCTAGTCGGTGATAGAACCATATTCAAATATCACCATCCTAATCATCATCACAGCTAACATTTGTTGAACTCTCATGTGATCCAGGCACTCTGTTGAATGCTTTGCCATGCATTATCTTATTCTGTCCTCATGGCAGCCTTGTAAAAGAGATACTATTATTAATATTTTGTATAGATGAAGAAAATGAGTTTATGAGAGGTTATCACGTGTCCAAGTTCTTGCAGCAGCTAGTAAATGTTAATGTAAGACTTAAAGTTGATCTAACTCCAGGACCCAGGCCCTTATTCACTATCCCTAATAAACTTGCTTTTATGAAAATTTGTGACTGTCTCTAAACCCATAGGAAAGTAGACAACTGAGGCAGTTATACATAATTTTAAATAGAAAGCATACATACTTGTACAATATCCAGAAACTAAGAATGAGTTGTTTTTCCCCCATCAAATTATCCAGAAAATTGTGTTAATTCTCCATTTTACTTTGCACTGCCAGAGATACATGAACATCTGTTGTTTGGAGGCTGAATATAATGCTGTTCTTTGTTTCAGCTTTAGTGGAATTTTCTTCCTGCATGCTTTTTGCATATAACATTCCCTCCAGCCTACTTTTATTGTCTTTAGAGGATGGTAATAGGTATCTTGAAATATTTAGTTTTAATTTATATTTGCACTATTAAACAATTTCATTATGTGCAGTCAAAATTGTATTTCTATGCCCCAAATGGGACTCGGTAACAGATTCTGGCTGTTTAAATGTACTTTATAATAAGCTGCAGAACGGAAGGACTCAGCTTCTCCAAATTATGACTTAATTAGAGAATTATCAAATCATCAAATTTCAAGTTTTTTGAGACCTTATGATCAAAAGCCAAGGAAATATTCTAATCATTTAGTCCATATCTAATATTATTCAGTCAACCATGTTTTTTGGAAATATTGGAATGGTGAAGTATTCCAAATTATTTTACATATTATATAACAGAGAATTAACATATTATTCAGAGAATGCCAATTTTCAAAGAAATCCAATATCACAAAATATATTAACACTAAAGTTATACTGAGCATATTTCATGTTTTTTTAAATGTCAGAAAGCTGCTCAGGATGGTGTAGTATATTAGACTCAACTTCATAAGCATTAGTTCTTATACACCAAAGTATCTGATCTCATAGATATGCACAAATTTTGCTTAATAAAGTATTCTGGTAAAATGTTGTTGCTCCAAAGATTATGCTTTTTTCCTAACTTAACATGCTATCATCTTTACTTGTCTTTTCCTTTATTAGGAGAGAATTCAAATAGAAAATGGAACACTTATTATATCAATGCTGAATGTGTCAGATTCTGGTGTCTACCAATGTGCTGCAGAAAACAAATATCAGATCATTTATGCAAATGCTGAATTGAGAGTATTAGGTAAGTCATTCATTTATAAAGAAAAAATTCAAAGTGACATTTCAGCAAGCTATGATTATGTATAATAGGAACCAATTTTTCTGTGAGTTAGAAATTGCTTTCCCTTTAAATAATTGGAAATGTCTAAATTAGCTTTTTGTAAAATGCACGATGGTAATTCTTTTTCTGCTTGGGCAGTATATTAGAGCGTGAGGAAGAGCCCACCATCGGGTGCTTCCAAACAAGAAGAGGCTCCTCCAAACTGATCCTAGAATAAGGTTTTGAATAGCTGAAAATAATATAAGAACAGAAAATCTCAGTTTTAGTGACTTAATCAGGAACTTATTTGATCTTTTAACAAGAGGTTCAGGGGTGAATTTCAGCCAGCTGTAGTACTGCAGCTTGCTGATGTTATTCCTTAAACCTTTCCCTCTGGCTTTTAGTCTCATGGTTCAAAGATGGCTGCTGTAGTTGCAGACATCAAGGCCACATTCCAAGCATAACAAAAGGGAGAGAACAGCACTGACCACAGCTGTCCCTTTCCTTAGAAAAGCAAAAAATTTCCCTGAGCCATCACAGGAAACTTCTTTTTTTTTTTTTTTTTTTTGGTCTCATTGACCAGAACTCTGTAACATGACCGCCCAGACTTCAAGGGAAGCTGGGAAAATAAGTCCTTATGGTGGAAATTGAAGGGAGAAACACAGTTTGGGAATGACATTTTGGGATTGCCAACCTGCTTTGGCTGCCACAATAAATGATTTATAGATAAGATATTTCAACCCAAGTCTTTGTTAGTGGTAGCTAAAAAGAAGGACATGAAAGAGAAGAAGGAATACTCAATAATAGACAGTATTTTATGAGTTTATGGGTGATGGGTATTCATTCATTTTTTTCCTTTATTTCAACCACTACAATTTATTGAGCATCTGTTATATACCAATCACTAGAAATATAATTACCAAGACTAAAGTGGTCCTTAACTTCATAGAGCCTATAGTTTCCCTGAGGGAAAAAAAATACAGATTTTAAAATGCCGTGAATATTAGGAACAAGAATTTAGGTGTGATCAGAACCCCCTGCAGGATAAACCTGACCCCCTATAAGGATATTCGCTTTAATCTGAGCTGAGAAGAATGAGTATGCAGTGTTCCGGTGAAGGGCACAGAAGCAACATATGAAAGCCTGAAAGCAACAGAGCACAGCATTTCTGAAGGAACTTCAGTGCTCTTGGCTCTTTGACTGGGAATGGGAATTGGACAGAGATTGAAGTGTGAAAGACGTGGCTGCAGCCCACGCAGTCTACTAAGTCCACACCCTCCTGAACTGATTTAGTGGGGAGGAAGCTGAGACTGACGAAGACTTAAATAAAAAAGTCTGTTTCTATAGAAGCCAGATCATTTACATTTTGCCAGTTAAAAGCATAGCATCAGGAAATCTTACTTAGTTACACAATATTTCTGATTTATTTCAGTGGTATTTCACTGCCCCTTACTTACATACATACATACATACATACATATATATATATATATATATATGCACATTTAGCATCATTATCTTGCCTGGAATCCATTTAATGGTTACACAAATTGAGTTTAAAATCCCCTTTTGTTTCTTCTTATAACATCTTCACCCCCTTTATTGTAGATGCTTTTAAGGATATGACATTTTCTAACTAGCTTCCCTTTTCCCCAATTTAATTTTGTTGTTATAATGACCACTAACAACACAAAAATAAATTGCCTTTTGAGCACAGGTTTTGTGCCAGGTACTATGCTTGTGCTTTACAAATGTTAGCTCATTTAATCCCATCTAACATTCTGAGGTTATTGTTATTTTCATTTTACAAGTGAAAGCAGAGGTTCTGAAATGTGAAATCAGTAACAGGTCTAAGATCACCTTGAATGAAGTAGGTTGAAAAAGAGTTCTGGCTACAAATACTAGGTTCTATCTAGTAAACAAGGTAACTCTTAGGTCATAAAATGTTAATGGAGTAATTTAAAAAATTTTAAATTTCGTTTTTAGCCTCACCACCTGATTTCTCCAAAAGCCCTATTAAAAAATATTCAGTTGTTCAAGTTGGTGGGAATATTACTATTGAATGCAAACCAAATGCTTTCCCCAGAGCAGCTATCTCCTGGAAAAGAGGACTGGAAAGACTAAGACAAGGCAAAAGGTAACAATCCTTATTTTTAAAAAATATTT
>PVKH010038514.1:0-11317 GCA_004027955.1 Chaetophractus vellerosus | reverse complement strand
GGTGAGCCTGGACAGCTGGGCAGAGGGTGCTTTCTGCCAGAGACCCTGGGGCCCTGGAGGCTCCAATATACCTCATTCCCGTCTTGGCTTGGCTCCTCCCACAGCCCTAATACCAGCACCACGTCACTGGGCTTCTCCCAAGCCATGTAAAAGTGTATACAGTGTGTACAAAACCTTTAAAAAATGTTTTTTAACTGGAGGATCTGTCATTAAACACTGTTGTTTTCTACCTGCCTGCCTATTGTCTATCTGTGTGCAACCAAGATGGGGAGAGAGCCAGGCCTTGGAGGCATTAGGCCTGGCTCAGGTCCTGGTCTGTGGCTATAGCCAAGGTCATACCCACTCTCTTCCAAGCCTCCAGTCCTTGGGGTTGGGGGCCATGCTCAGGTTTCCTCCTGTTCCATTCTGCCATCAAATCTCACTTGGATTTCTGAAGTGGCTTCTTAACCAGCCCCCAACTTCCCTGTTTGCCCCCCTCCATCCACCCTCCACTGATCATGCCATGCCCCAGTCCCTATTTAAAATACTCTGGCTGGGAGTGGGTGTAGCTCAGTGGTTGAGTGCCTGCCTCCCATGTATGAAGTTCCAGGTTCAATCCCCAGTACCTCTAAAATTAAAAAAAAAAAAAATTTAAATTAAAAAAAACAAAGCAAAACAAACTACTCTGGTTTCCCACTGTTGTCAGGACACGGAAAAAAACCCATGGCTGCTACAGCCTCCCCTTCCTATCCCTCCAGCCTCTCTTTGCCCTGACGCCCCGCCCATCTGTGGCTTCTTCACAGAGCCCATCACAGCTCCAATTTTATTCTATCGAATGAAACAGAATTGTCAATAGATGCCCCCTCCCCCTTTTAACCCATTTCATGGTTCAACGGGTTACACTGATCGCTTTGATGCTTTCCTGAGTGCCAGGTCCCACTCTGGGCTGTCAGAACCCCAGGGCAGGGCTGTGGGGGTGGGGGTGGGGGGGTCCCGGCTGCACTCCCCGGTGGGTCAAGGCAGAATTGCAGAGTGCAGGAATAACACTCGCCTGCTGCACCAGCCAAACCAAATACCACGGGGGTCTTTGAACCCTTTGCTCAGGCTTGTCATTCTGCCCATCCCCGCATCCTATCAATTCCCATGAGCCTGCTTATCTGCTCAGCAGCACTGCGCTTTCGGGAAACTGAGGCACTGGCCTGGGGGTCACAAAGCACGCGCAGGCCACTCAGGTTTCCAGAAATAGCTCGCTGTCCTACACCCGGCCTTCAGACCCCGCTGCAGTCTTCCCTCCACTGGGCTGAGTTCCAGTCCCGCCTGAGAGACTGGGCAAGCCACCGCCAGAGTCAGTGCCTTGGTGGCTATTTCCGTCGGTGAGAAGATTTGCTCTGCACCACCACTAGCGAGGCGGGCTGGGAAGAAGAGAAACTCGTCTCGGCTCCTTTAAGAGGCCCGCGGGAGCGCGCCCCGGCCTTTTGTCCGGGTGGCGGCAGCGTGCGCGTCAGCGTCAACGCCCGCGCATGCGCACCGGGGGCGGCCTGGTCGTCGGCGGCAGCGGCTGAGGAGCCCTGCGGCGGCCCCAGCACCCGGCCCAGCCCGGTCTTTGCCTCTCGGCCTCGGTTCTCCTCGGCGCGCCGCGTCCCGGCCCCGCCTCTGCCCTCTAGGCCCCTCGCAGCCCGGCCCCGGCCGCCCGTGTCCGCCGCCGCAATGATGATGATGGCGCTAAGCAAGACCTTCGGGCAGAAGCCCGTCAAGTTCCAGCTGGAAGACGACGGCGAGTTCTATATGATCGGCTCTGAGGTAGACCGCGGTGCGCCCTCGCCCTCCCGGCCCGGCCCCGCGGGAGCCCAGGGGCGGGTCTGCGCGCGGGGAGCGCGCGTCTCCATTCATCGCCGCGGGCGCGCGCGGGGCTGTGGGGCGGGGCCTGGACGGGCGTGGAGCGGGCCTCAGCGGGCGTGGTCTGGGCCTGAGACATGCATCTGTAGGCGTGGTCTGAACAGGCCCCGCCCATGCGCTCCTGGGCGATCTGAGTTCCCTTCCGCGTTTTGTTTTGGTCCTGGGGCCCCGCCGCGCTGCCAGGCATTAGGGCGCCGCGAGGTGCCAGTGCTACAACTCCAGCCAGATGCACAGAAACGGCAGGGGAGCGCCATCTCTGCCCCTGAACCTTTTTTTTTTTATTTTTTTTTTTTAAAGGCAATTACTTTCTTTTTTTAAATTTTTAAATTTTTAATTTTTACGGGGAGGTCCCCGGAATTGAACCCAGGTCCCTCCATATGGGAGACAGACGCCCAACCATTTGAGCCACATAGGTGCCCCCCACTTGAACCTTTTGAGATGGTGGAAAACTCTGTAGCCCTTCTACCCATCGCCAGTTGGGTTTTTGAAACCCCGCCCCTCCCACTCCACCCCTCCTTGTATTCGCTGCTTCTGAGTGGGTAGTGAAGGTGTTTTGACCTTTGTCTACAACTGGCGTCGCAGTGGGGATTTATCTCAATATATAAAGTTTGCCAAACTTCCTCAAACTAGCCCCAGCTAGTGTATATTTCTCTTTTCCCTCGTAAATCATGGATATAAAATTGAGCTGTGCAAGTGTCAAACAGTAGAGTCTCTCATGTAAAGAGGTAAATGGCAATCCTGCAGAGAAAGCAATTACAGATTACCAAGAATTTTCTCTCCTGGTAGCTGTTTTCAATACCATATGCCACCATTTCATGCATGTTTTTAAAAACTTTGTTCTTTTCTTCACAATTGAATGTAGAGTGAATGAATAGGGCCTCGTGACGGTCACCCCGAGGCTTTAAGGACACCTGTGATTCCCATCTTGTCTTAGTCCGGTCAAGTTTACGAAACCAATGTTGTCAGTAGCATAGGAACATTAACATTTCCATTTTTCACCAATTTTTGTAAAACACTAAGGGCAGGTTGGGATGCATTCTTCACATTATCTCATGGATACTGTTGTTCAGAGATGGCTGGGCTGGGACAACAGAGCCAGTGCCTCAGCTCAGGCTGGCCCCCATCAGCTGTAAAATGCAGGGCACGGAAGGCTGTTTCAGAGAGTCAGTAGATGCGATGCTGTGCAGGTTGTAGAACGAAAAACCTTTACCTGATCTACTGGGCAGAAAAGGCAATACTTTTGGCATTGACTCAGTATGTGGTATTTCTGAAAAGAAAGCCTTCGTTCATTAGTGGAGCCAAGTGGAGTCCAAGAAGTAGCTGAGAAGCCTGTGGCTGGCTGGGGGTAATGTTGGTGGCCCTGCTGTGCCTCTGTGTCACCTCTTGGTATAACGAGATGCTTACACTAAATAGCCTCTAAGATCTTTGCTTAACACGTTTTACTTCTAGAACGCAAATTTCATTCTTCTCTTCAGCCCACCCTGTTGTGTAAAAGTAATCGCATGTGAGCCCCTTTATCCTGAGATTCCATCTGTACGGTTCCAAATTAGAGAGGTGGTTTGCTTTCTTAGGGCCAGGCTCAGCAGTCCTCAGACCTTTGGAGTTCAAGGAAGAGTTCAAGGTCAGAATGCTGTCTGTTCCTATCCTGTAGCTCCTGGGATAGGCCCTTTTCTTTGGAAAACAGCTTCTTTATTCATAGGGGTGGGCTAGCCCTAGCTGACTCATTTATCGCTTCATGTGGGCCACTTGGGGCATCCTCTGGAGCTGCCTTGGGTGGGGGGGCACCCGTGGTTGCTATGAGTGTATGTCACTCTTCTGCTGTCTGCAGGCACTGGGGTCACCAAGCCAGAGTCATAGAGTTGAGGGTATCCTAAGAAATCACCAAGTTTAGCATTTTAATTTTACCGAGGAGGGCCCTGGGTCCAGAGAGGGCACAAGCTGGTTCAGGGGAAACCCAGGAAGCCACACCCCAGGTTCCTGAATTCTGAAGGGGCTTTGGGCAGGGTCGAGTGTCCTCGAGTCCTGTGGGACCTGTAAGGTAGTAATAGGGTGTTAGCATCCATTTCTTTTCGAAAACCTTGTGGAGATTGTTTCCCCATGGTGAGTAAGGACACATGGCAAATAATGCAGAGGGGTCTGCCTTTTGTCAGAGCCCAGGTGACCTGGGTGGCCACTCTCTCTTCTCTCTCGCTGTTCATTGTCTGCTTGTTTTTGTTTGTTTGTTTGTTTTTCCTTTAGGAGGCACCGGGAACCGAACCCGGGACCTCCCATGTGGGAGGCAGGCACTCAACTGCTTGAATCACATCCGCTCCTCTCTCGCTGTTCAGAAGCTCTGGTGGTCTAGTATGTAAACCTCTGACTGATAACAAATGGTGAAATACATCTTTAGTTAATAAATACTCTAGGTAGCTAAAATGGGAGAAATAATTGAAGTGGTCCTTAGGGGGGTGAAGTTCAGGGTTGCCAGCTATCTGACAGATGAATGAAGAGATCCAGAAAGAGAAAGTGATTCAGGGTTACAGATGGAGCCGGTTGCCACCACCCAGGCCGCTGGCTGTCCCCGGCCAGGTGACTCTGAAGAGTCAAGGAGACAATGGTGTTTCTTCATAAAACCTTCAGGAATAGATTTCTTTTTGTATAAGAAGTTCTCTGTCAGAAGTAAGTATGAGTAAACCAAAGCTATTGTTTGGGGAAGTGGATTTACTAGCATTCTGGTGATTGCTGATAAGTGCTTTTTCAGCTCTTAGGAAAATTCTTTTGGCGTCTCTGGTTTGAGTTTGAGTTACTAAACAAAGTAACACAGGTCACAGGGGAAATTATCCTGCATCTGTGGAAAATTAAAAGACCTTTTTGGTGTTTATTGCATAGTAAAATATCAAAGTCTCGTTCTTAAGATAAAAGAAGGTCGTGGAGACCCTTACGTTTCTGGAAAGTGCCAGAGTTCTTTGGTTCAAAATCAGAATCCCAGTGAGCTTCTTTATGCACTTTGGGTGACTCGAGGGGGCAACCGTGGGTTCACGGGGAGTCTGGGTAGGCCTCTCAGAAGGTGGCCCTGTTGTCAGAATGCAGACGTTACCGCTGCCTTGCAGGGCAGATGCAGGCCAGATGTGCACTGCCATTGAACCTCAACGTCAGTGGAATGTGTTTTATCATCACCAAAAGACTGGCGCCCAGGAGGGCCAGACGTGGGGCTGGCTGTCATTTTATCCAGCGCAACCTCCGTGCCGGACCCTTCCCTCTGCCATGAGACCTGACCTTCATAATGAGCCTTCTTGCTTTACTCACAGGTGGGAAACTACCTGCGTATGTTCCGAGGTTCTCTTTACAAGAGGTACCCCTCGCTCTGGCGGCGGCTAGCCACTGTGGAAGAAAGGAAGAAAATAGTTGCATCGTCACATGGTAAAAAAACAAAACCTAACACTAAGGGTGCGTCTTCACGAGGGTTTGTAAACCTGTTTCAAAACCACTCGCTTTTGTCATTGAGATAAAACGTTTTCAACCCAGAGCGTCTTCACCGCAGCCCAAGTCTCAGCCTGGCAGGGAGCCCCCTAAAGGCTGTGCTGCCCCGGCCGGCACCCCCTACAGCTCAAGGACGACAGCATCTTGAGTTAGCCCATCAGTGGTCCATTCTCCAGTGTTTTCGACAGGGTCCGTGGGTGCGTGGGAGGAGCGGGACCAGGCTAGTAAGCGGGTGCTGTGAAGACAGGCTGGTCTCAAAACGTTTTAGGAATGCCGCGATGCTCTGCCATCTGCCGTGGGCGTCTTGACGCCGTCATCCTCCATGCAGCCCGAGTAGGGGCGGCAGCCCCAACTCCCGCTCCCCTCTGGGTCATTCACCGCTTGCTTCCCAGAGCACATCCATCCTGTAGTTTCCTCATTCCGGGCAGACAGTGTGCTAGAGTCTGTGCATGGCTGTGCTTGTTGTGGACGTGCAGTGTGCCCACACTAGCAAACTAGCATGCCTCGGGCCACGGCAGCTCTGTACAGGCGAGAAGATGCTTTTCAGGCATCAGGGTCTCTAGCAGGAGAGACTTCCCTGGGTAAATTCGAGCCCAGACACAGCCAACTGCCTCCCCAGAGCTGCCTTGGACCCTCAGGCAAAGACCCGCCTGTGTAACTGCCTCCCCGGGGGCACCTTGTAGAAAGCTGCTTTGGGCCCTCAGGCAAAGACCTCTGCCTGAAGCTCTGGGTACATGTGTGTTGCTTTGAAGTCCGTCCAGTTTGGTTGTGCCTGTAGATGCTGCTGTGGTTTTGTCCACTGGGGCCAAATAGTGGTTCTTTTAATCCAGGAGCCGGAGCTTCCTTTTTATCTGCTGCTATAACATTTCCACTTAATTGCTTAAAAAGTTTTCCTTCTTCCCCCCACAATGGAACACCAGTCACTAACACACTGAGTTCCTGGCTTTGTTCCCCTCTGCAAGTTTCAGAATGAAGTCTTGGTGACTGAGCCACCTTGTGCTTTGGAGACGTTGGCCCCATAACCGACTGACTTCTGCAGGAGAAGGGTAGCAGCTCCTGTCTGCGGTTCCCTAGAAGGGCTTTGGGGTCAAGTTGCCTCTTAACCTGTCCTGCTTTCCAAACAGCTCCTCTTGACTGACACAGGGAGAGCAACCCCTGTTTGGTATGAAGCAGCTCTTTCAAACTCCCTGGGCTCTTGTTTTAAAAGAAAGCATTTGTCATCTTTCATTCCATGTCTCCACTCTGCTTCGTGTCGTGATCGCAGTGGTGTCAAACCTCCTCCCTGTAGAGGTGTTGTTCTGGAGCCTTCCTTCCCCACTGAGGGAGGACCCCGAAGACTCTGTTCTGGAGTCTCGGGTCCTGTTGGCTGCGCTGTGCTGTCGCTGCTGGTGCTGCTGCCCTGCACACTTGCCCCTGTCCCCAGAGTCAGAGTTCCTTGGACCAATGAGCCCAAACAATCCGCTTGGTGTCAATACCCAGTAGGATTTGTGAGCAAAGCGCTCAGTGCAGGTGGCCCTTTCGGACAAGGCCAGCATGCAGCAGTAGTAAGTTTGACAGCTCGCTTTTCCCACCTCCTGCACGCAAGGACCCTTGATGTGCTGCTCCCACTGGCTGTCTGCTTGCTGCTGCCGCCAGCAGGGTGCTCACAGCCGTGCCGTCTGCTTACAGATCATGGCTATACCACCCTGGCCACCAGCGTGACTCTGTTAAAAGCCTCGGAGGTGGAAGAGATTCTAGATGGCAACGATGAGAAGTACAAGGCTGTCTCCATCAGCACGGAGCCCCCCACCTACCTCAGGTAATGCACTCCTGGCCCAGGTGCCCATGGAAGGCCCGCCAGCATGCAGATCTCTTTCATGCTCGGGACCTGGGCTTAAGTGGAACCAAAACACCTCCAACGCCTTGCCCACTGTGCTTCCAGATTGTGTCAGCCAGGTTGCTAAGCTTCTCCTGTGTCCTTGGAATTTATAAGAATCACAAGCAAAGTCCTCGAGGTCAGAGAGTCACTAGGAATGCTTTGAAAGTCTGGTCCATTTGTCCGAAAAATTAGTGGCCCAGATAAATTCACAAAAGAAACAAACAGATTTGAATATATAAAAACTTTTAAAAGAGTACTTACAGGAAACTTAAGAGTCCAGTGACAGGGGGAATGTTGCTACATTATATAAAGAGGCTACTCATTCAGATTTATAAGGAAAATGGATTTCCAGTAGATAAATAGGAGAAGGATGGGCCCCACCAGGAAATACAAAGAGTAAGACTTTCTGCCCTTGGGTATCATTTTAAAAATTCATAGGACAAAAAAGAAAGAAACAGCAACAAAATTAAACAGAATTGGGGACAGGGCAATAGACCTGACCCGCCCATGGTCTTTTTGTAAAGCATCGGGACATAAAAATTTTTGTTGTTGTTGTTTTTTGACCCAGTAATGTCACCCTGGTGAATATGTCTCAAAGAAAGTTTAAAAGAACAAAAACAAAATTGTTCTTTATGGCACTGTGAATAATAATGGGAAATACGGCGCCGCCTGGGCATCCGGCCTTAGGGAAAGGCTGAGACAGTGACAGTCTGTCTGATGTGTTAGACAGAACTCTTGTAAATTTTGATAAAGCAGACTCTGCTGTAGCCCAAGACTTGGTTCGTGTGAGTGAGTTGAGCAGAATAGGAGATAGCACCTATGTACATTATGCTTTCAGCTCTCAAGAAAATATGCATTTATGTGTATAAAAACTAGTGCACCAAGACACCCCCCTCCCCCCCCCAAAAAAAAGGGGGAGAATTATTATTCAGAATGATGTGGTTAGAGAAAACCCTTTTCTTTCCGGAATTTCTGTCAACTTGCTGTGATTTAACAAAATAAAGGTGGCACGTATCCAGTCTGGCCAGGACTATCGGTGTGTGCTCTGCAGATTCTTTTTCCCCTGAGGGAGGCAGTAGGAACATAGGGCCTTCCCAGGGAAGTCTCCGAAGGAAATTAGGTACATATGGACAGGGCTTTGAACTCAGCACACATCAGCTGGGAACCTTTTATGGGGCGGTAAATAGTTTCCTGATGATTGTGTCATATGAGGACCAGCTGAGGGAGAGGAATCTGTTAGCCTGGAGGTCAGATCCGCAGCCACGGGTTAGAGGTGCAAGGGAAGCTGATTTGGCGGCTCCACACATGGGAAGTGTGTGTTTCTCACTGCCCTGTTAGCCCAGCAGGAGGACCTGGTGGCCTCTGCCCTGTCCCGTTGCCGGTCAGCTCAGATGGAGGCCAGGTGCCCCCCTTGGGGCTCTCGGGAGGATCTCACAGAGTAAAGGCAGGCTAATTTGATTTTTGCACATGGCTGAGTGTGTGATCGTGCACGCTCCCTGCATCTGTGTGCCCCTTGCTTTCGTCCAGCTGCGCAAGCAGGAGGGTGTGCGTGGCGTGTGCTAGCAGATGGGAAGGATGGACTGAGCAGCACAGGTGGGAAATGAGAAATTGCCACTGAAGACTCAGCTCCAGGTTCTGGGAGGACAGCAGATCAGAAAGGAACTAGCGGTCTAGAGCTGAGGTTTCCCAAATGTAGACCCAGCTGCACAGAATCGTGAAGAATCCATATTCCTGGACCCTTCTGCACAGAGGGGGGGTCGCTGGATCTGGGTGGGGCTCAGAGATTTGTTACTTAGAATTTTGTACTCTGAGTGAGTCTCTGTGGCCGGGATTAGGAACCACCGGCCCACACAGGCTGGGTGGGGGCCCTGGCCTTGCTATTCCAGCTCTTAGTCCCATTTCCCCAGGTCTCAGGTATAAGGCCAAGGCCAATCATAAGACCACAGCAAGACCTGCAGTACAAGAGACTTGGTCTAATCCTGGCCAACTTGGGTATGGTAATCCTTCCCTGCCCCAATCTCTCCTTGAGGGGCATTCCCAGACCTCTGCATCTGAGATGCCCATGGCCCCAGATAGAGGAAAGTTACAGGAACCAGGACCCAGGAGGGTCTCAGTGGCTGCCTCCACCCTCCACCACCCCATGGAAGGTATGAGATCTAGCTTCTCTCCAGGCTTCCTCAGAGGGCAGGAAATCATTCGATTGTTAGCACTTTTCTTCGCGTTATAACAAATAATTAAGGAAAGAGATGTTGTGTCGTCATTGGGGCTGTAAAGATGAACAAGGGATAGTCACCCTCGTGTTCATGATAAATCTCACCAGGGAAGGAAGACTTCCAAGGGTAGTAAAGAACCGCATGGTCTGTAGCCGGAGCTCAGGTGTCTGGCTCAGTTGGTCCAGCCCTGGAACCGCAGCTTAAAATAGCTTAGAGGCTTCCCTAGTAGAAGACTACTACTAGTAGAAAATTACTTTGTCACCTTTTCTAGAACATATTTCCCAGTCTGGCCTGGAAGCTCAGAGGCCATCTCTGGAGAGTCCACACATCTCACATAAGAGTCTAGTCACGTCTCCCCCTGCTCCAGGCCCTCAGGGACTCCTAGTGCCCTGCCGACTAAAGCCGGTTTCGTAGAGTGCGTGTGAGATTTCCTCTCCGTGGCCTGGACTCCTGCTGTGTCTACAGCCTCAGCCCCTGCCGGGCCCTCATCCTGACCCTGCCTGCTCTCTGGACTGCTCTCAGCTCTCCCCTTCCTCTCCCTTTCCTTTGTTGACCACACCCAATGAGCTCCTTGGTATGTAAGGCTCAGCCTCAGTGTCCCCTCTTCTGGGAATCCTTCTCTGTTGTGCCTTTTCCCCTGGAAGGGCCAGTTGCTGCTGGAGGAGCATACCTAGCCCTTGGCATACTGCCCCATGGCCTTGGGTCAGCCTCTGACCTGGCCCTCAACTGGAAGCTGCTCTGTGATGGCTGGCGCGCCTCAGAGCTCCTCTCCTAGCCCGGAGTGCCTCTGGCTGGGTGTCGGAGAGAGCCTGGGATAGACACCCTCACAGAGTTGGGGTGCGCAGAGGCCCACAGCAAGGGTCCTGGAGCCCAGCGGGGCGTGGCAGGAATCCATGTATGTGGATTGATGCGTGGCGAACTGTCCTGGACTCCTATGCTGACCGGGGTGGGGGTTTCCCACATTTTCCCAGGGAACAGAAAGCAAAGAGGAACAGCCAGTGGGTGCCCACCCTGCCCAACAGCTCCCACCACCTGGATGCCGTGCCGTGCTCCACAACCATCAACAGGAACCGCATGGGCCGGGACAAGAAGAGGACCTTCCCTCTCTGGTGAGCACGTGCCATCCAGATTGGCCACTTTGCCTCAGCTGGCAAGGCCTTGCCACCTGGCAAAGCCCGGCACCTTCGAGTGCTTCTGAGGATCCCATCCTACTCCCTCTCTGCTGCATAACTCCTTAGTTTTCAGGCACATTTTAGTCTCCTTTCTGGAAAAGCACTCTGCTTTGAACTTGCATTCCCAAAAAACTACCTGGCCTCCTCCTGCAAATGCTTTTTTCCTTTGGTATCCAGGATGCCACAGTTTCTGACTTTCTCCAGCCTTGCGGGCTCGCCTGCTTGAGTCCCTTTTGCTGTTCGTTCTTCATTTCCCCAGCACCTCAAGAATGGTTCCTTTGGGGCATGGTCCTTGGACCTTTTCTCTGCCATTGTTTCTCACTGCTTTTAAATGATATCCATTTGACGCCTACTGTCTTAAGTCTCCTGGGCCACTGTAGCAAATGGCCGCAAACGGGGGTGGCTCAAAACAACAGAAAGTTATTCTCTCCCAATTCTGGAGGCCAGAAGTCCGAAATCAGCATCACTGGGCTGAGATGCTCTGGAGGCTCTTGGTAGCTCCCGCTCCTGGCCTCTGCCTACTGCTCGTGGCCACTGCCTCCTCCCTTGGCTTGTGCCTGCATCGCTCCACTCTGTGCTCTGTGGGCATGTGGCCTTCTCTGTGTGCATGAGCCCCCTGCCTCAGCTTCCTTCTTACCAGGTTACTTGGGGTTGCATCTGCGGCCCGCTCGGGCAATCCAGGATCATCTCCCCATCTCAAGACCCTTGACTTCATCACATCTACAGAGACCCCCCCCCCC
>PVKH010038513.1:0-11350 GCA_004027955.1 Chaetophractus vellerosus | reverse complement strand
GTTCTCTCAATAGGACAGGAGCAGCCTTAGCAGCACTTTATACGAAACCTTTTCATGCAAAACTTAGATGTAAGTGCCTCCCTAAGGTGGCACATCTGGACTTAACAGAACAGGGAAACACATAACCAATTTAGAGGTTCTGCTTTTATATTGAGATGGCTTCTTTAGGGACCTCATCCTTCAGTATCTTTTTAGGAGTCATCTGAGGGAAGATTTAAGGAATCCCAGTCTTTCCAGAACTACTCTGAATTTAATTAGAAGTCACCTCATTTTTTTTTAAGAGGTCCACTGTACCTAGTGAAGCTGATTTAAGAGTAATACTTCAACCACCAAAGTTTTTACAGCTTGCAGAGACTGGGTACTTCCAATCAAAATGACTGGTCACATAACGTCCCTACTGTGTAGCATCTCATATGATTGCTTTCCTTGTTACAGTCAATTGATAGATTACAAATAGGAAAATAACTTTCTGCCATTTTGCAAAACATAGCAACAAAGAAAACTTTAGTAATCTCTGAACTGCAAATAGTTCTCTCTTTGGGCTAAATTTTTGTCTTAGGATGAAGGCATCAGAAATTGCTAGCAGGGGCCGGCTGTAGCTCAATTGGTAGGGCGCCGGATTGCCACATGGGAGGCCCCGGGTTTGGTTCCTGGGGCCTCTTCGAGTGGGCAGATCGCCTTAAGAAGGCAAGCTGCCGCGGCCAGGGCAAAGCCACCACAAGCAGGGCAAGCCCCCGCGAGTAGGGCAAGCCGCCCGCAAGCAGGCAAGGCCGCTGCGCCGTAAGCTAACTCGGTGGGCCGCCGAAACGGGGGGAGACAAGCAGACACAGAAGAACGCAAAAATGAACACAGCAAGAACAAGCAGAAAGGGGGAGCTATATAATAAATGAATAAAAAAATTTGCTAGCACAAGATCTTGTGCCCATTCAGTAATTATTGACAAAAAATGGGGGAGGGGAGGATAAAGTGCCTTTAAGACATGTGTGCCAATTGAGAGACAGAAAAGGACATTTATAAGCTGCCATTAAATAGATCATAGATGAACACTATTTAGTACTCAGACAAAAGTAAGATGTGGCATGTACATGCACATGACACAGCAGGTAAGGTGCTGCCTAATTAGGCTAATGGTTTTCATAGCCCCCTCCACATGTCACAAATGGGCCTAGGGAAAAGTAGTAGTGACTAGTGTTCTTCAAATGTCCCAATTGCTCTACTTAAAGAAAAGAATGGATATTGTTTCATAAAAACATAAAACAACCTGTTAAAAGTGACTGCTGGTACCTGTCCACTTTTTTCCCCAGCTATCTCCTACAGTACTGAGAATTAGGTAATTTTCACAGACATCTAGGAGTGTACTCTGTTCCCAAACTCGACATATTTCAATTTCCTCAGTTCAAAAAGGAAAAAAGTATAAATAGATTTGTATGAACACATATATACAATTTCAGACAAGATCCAGCCTATTCTTAAAGCACTGAAATTGAACTTCCCTTGAATGGACTATTAAATAATGATAATTTGTCACGTAAACTGAGAAAGGGAAAAGGAAAGTATTAAACATAAAATGAAACATCCATAAGCTCAAAAAACTGTGTCTAACCTGATTCTTCGGTGGTGAATTTTACTACATTACTAAACTGATTTCCATTTCCGACTTTGGTAAAGGCAGATATGCTGATAGAGTAGGTGCTGACTGGTTCTAGTCCAACAAGTTGGGCTTCAGTTTGAAAACCTGAAATATTCTGAAAAGCAGAAAAAAATTCTTAGTTACAATGAATGCATCATCAAAAATTTGTAACTCAAAGAAATACCCCAATTGATCTAACTTATTAAGGTCCCTAATATAATTAAAGTCCCTAATTTAAATCCAACTTTAGAGGAAGTCAGCAATACTTAAACTTTCTCTAATTCATCTAAATTCATTTTCTAATACCCAGTAATTTTGCTGTGTAAATTAACTTATTCAACAGCTACTGTATGCTCTGCACTGGGAAATCACCAGTGAATAATATAAAATCTCTGCTTCCATGGAGCTTAAGTTAGGAGTTTTCCCAGACAACTCCTAAATTTCTAATTTGATAAAGTCTGTTAGGAAAACGATGAGAAAAGGAAGAAAACAGTTATCAAAGTTGCCTGAGGACAAATATGCTTTCTCTCAGAAATTTTTACCATTAATATCAAGTCTTTACTTAAATATAATTGTCCAAATTGAGAAAATAGTTAAGATTGGTCAGTGATCCTTATAAAAAGACAATATCCAAGTAGTATAATTTTAGGAATATTTCATTATAAGCCATGACAACTTTCAGTAGCAGAAAGTTTTCAAGAAAATTAAAGCTCAGGGCATTACATTAGAAATATACTTTAAAATAATGTCTAGGAAGCCATTAATATCCTTCAGTGATTTACTGTATCACACTATTTCTATTCATTCAATATTTCTTAACATTTGCTATTTACAAAGCATATGCTAGATAACCTAGAGATTTAAAGACATATAAGACATTGTCCCTGCCATGAAGGAATTTTTATATTAATTAGAGAAATCTACAAACAAGTTTTGTCTGAGGAGGAATTAGAGAAAAAAAAACAACAACAGGAAAATCTGATTTGCATTAGGAAAAATTAGTGCCAGAGGAATGAATCCAAAAGATAATTAATGAAAAGTGTGAAGGTGCTTTACTGGGCAGCGAGAAGATTTCTACAAGAGTGGAGTTATGCAAGGTAGACATGAGTGATAAATACATCCAAATACATTTTAACAGAACTTTTTAATAAATACGTAATTTCTTTCAACTTGTCTGAATGATCAGAGTTACCAACATAATGAGAGAAACCTAAAAAGAGGGAAGAAAACAAATAAAGTAAACTAGATATTAAGAAAGGGGGAAAAAGATGTCATGAGAGTACATTTAAAGAAAACTGAAGGAAAATAAGGTCTTGAAAAATAATAGAAGAAAATATAAGTGTAAAAAGAATAAAAGTAGCTGGTTAAAAAATATATAATACTACTCTTTTTCCTCTCTCCTGTCAAAATGATATATTTAATACCTTAAAATATAATGATTATATTTTATTACTAGTCAAATATTAATGGTAGCATCTCTATTAAGAAAATAAAATGTCTAAAAATCTTAGAATATAACTTTTTCTCATATTCAGGCAATGGCAAACTGTCATTTCATACTTATTGCTGTTAAAATGCTGGATATATATTTTTAACCTAATAATAAAAACAAGAATGAACATGTTTACCAAATGTCTGGAATTGTTCTAAGTGATTTATATAGATTTTCCGTTATAAACCTCACTTAATTATGAATGCAACTTTATTAATTTTCATTTTGTATTTGAAGCAACTGAATCACAGAGAGGTTAAGCAACTTCTGTAGTTCAGTACAATAATTCTTAGAATCAGGATTTGAACTAGGCACTCTAATGTAAGAGACTTTGCTTTATCACTGGCTAACCCTGTCTATATTAGAGATTGCTGCCCTGACAAGATAAAGTCACATATGCACACTCAAAACTGAATACACATACACTATTATCCTAGGAATGTCATTACTCTAAAAAACGATTACGTTTCCATTTTTATTTCCATTTCCCAAGGATCCCTACAGACAAAGCAAATAAAAACTGGGGAAATCTTAAGATTAAACAGGGAGAGATATTAGGCAGTTACAGGCTGAGTATCATTAATCTAATTTCACAATTCTGGAGAACAAATCCCACATTTATGGAGTGATAATTCAAATTCTACCCAGCCTATCAGATAAAAAAGTAATATCTTGTTTCCCAGAAAGAAAGTCATTGTTCCTGATGCCATAAGCTTAATCACTGCTTGTGATTTTTATTTTTCACTTTGTAATCTACATATACTATAAAAATGATTTATCATAAGTAATAAATTATAGTTACATATAATATTGGATAAAATGTTTACTGCAGGTTTTTGCACTATTCTTGCTGTAACTTAAAAGAGCATTTCAGTAATTCATTTGTCTTTGGAAAGAGATAAGAAAGCTTTATTAAATAAATGCTTGTTAATTGTAACAAATGTTGGCAATGAAATGCTACAGTATATTTGAGACTCTTTGTTACATATGTTCTGTGAGCATTTTTCATTGATTCTGGATCCTAAAAATGGAGAAGGGAAGGAGTGTTTAGAGTAGCAAACAAATTGGAATTGAAAGTAAAAGCATAATGATACATCTTTAAAAGCCAATTAATGTGGAATCATATACAATCAGGGAAGATTAACAGAAGTCAAATAAAGATATTTTATGAAAAGATTAAAAAATTAACTTACCATTTCATTTAAAAACAAATAAAGATATATCACATTCCAGATAATAACAGGTTTTTAACAAGCCAGAAAAAAAGTTACTTTTACTTCCCAGCATTAACATAATAGTATAATTATTTCTTAAATTGTAGATATCTAGAAATTATAAAGTTTAATTAATTGCTCTATGAAATATTCAGCTTACATATCTAGCAGATGTTTTCTTCATTTTTCCACAAACATCTTTGAATTACAGAAAACATAAAGGACTTTAAAAAGATGGTCCTAGTTTAATTTAATGCAGTCAGTTTTCTCCCTATAAATTGTGAGTTAATTCAATTTCTGACATTTTGAAGTGCACATATACTGTTTTAATCAACCTACCTTATAAAATACAGTATCAGTTTCATTTTCATGAATTTTAAAACTATATACTTTTACAATACCGCCTGGTAGAGGACTCGGGCTCCATTTCAGCCATACAGAGTCTGAAGTGTAGTTGATTAAAGTCAAATTTTGAGGAGGTGCTAAAGGCACTGCAGGAAAACACATTATAAAACTTACATTCATAAAACTTTTAGCACCAAAATATCACTGTGACTCTAACTTCTTGAAGACACTAGTTAAGAAAGATTTATAAAATGATCACATTTTAATTTCAGAAATAAATATCATAAGTAATTATGTCTTTGTACTTGGAACATGGTAAATCCAAAGTAGCTTTAAACAGAACACATCCTTCAGAAGCTCTAATTGAAAAAAAAAAAAAAAAAAAAAGATTCAGCAAAGAAGATGAAGAGCTGTAAACATGTTCCAAAAAGATAATCAAATCTCCTTTAATCTTCCATGCATTCCTGAAAAAAAAGAGAGCAAGTGCTGCAACAATGAAATCATTTGAAGAAATATGGATTCTGGCTTACCTGACTCATCTGTGTAAAAGAAAAGAATACTAGAAGGACCGAGGCCTTTTATTGTTCTTGAAGCAGCAAAAAAACTATATAATGTAAATGGTGAAAGGTCTTCCAATATTATATGGTTATCAGAAGTAATGAAAGAAAAATTTTCATTTGGTCCTTGTAAAGTTAAATCATAATTTATTATTGCACCATTTGGCTTTACTGGGGGATCCCATGATAAGAGAACTGAGGTAGAGGAAAGATTTTTAAAAGTGTTGATTATTGGTGAAGTTTCTGGAACTATAAAAGAAAAAGAGAATATTAAATGAAACAAAAGTGAATTAGCATTAAAAAGAAGAATCTTCAATAATAATGGGAGTTAATTTTATTAGAAGATAATTATTTTCATTATTTCAAGAAACATAGTAGCTGTGTTTATTGAAAGGTTAATTACTTGAGAACAAACAGACTATAATTATAAGAATAATGTTTTCTATCAAAAAGTAATATAACTTAATAGAGCAAATTAATCTGCTTAATAGGCAATAAAAGGGTCCAGCCTACCATCTTCTTCAGTTTTGATGTGTAGCTGGGACGTATAGGTATCAGAAAATCCCTTTTCTGTTGATGGAGTGATTTTTAATATATAATCAGTGTATTTTTCCAGATTATTAAAATATATGCTTCTCTCATTCGTAACTAGAGGTGGTATCACGTGGCGAGGAGTCTGCTGTAAGCTCAGTGAAACATAGTAGAAGACTAGACCATTTGGTTGAGACGGTGGGGCCCAGCTTATATTTATTGCAGTTGATGAAATGGACTCGTAAGTCAGGTTTCCAACAAGTCCTTCAGGTACTATGTAGGTAATGTGCAAAATATAAAATATTATCAACCACCCTAAGTAAAATTTAAGTAAATTCATAAACTGAAGATAATTTTTGAAAAGGCATCTATTAGTAGCTCTACATTATTTAAATGCAGATGTAATACACACCACCTGTTATAAAATGTCTTCTAAATAATTATTTTAAAAACCAGTCAAACTAAATCCTGTCATCCTTCGTATGTATGAGAATTAAATATTCTTAGTTTTTCTGTTCTGCAACACGGCTATGTTTGTGGATATACATGTGCATGTGTGTGCATGTGTAAACTCATATATTTACATTAGCGGCTTATGTTATTTAAACAATATTTTTTATTTATTTCTCTTAAAGATTATCCTTACTGTCCTTGGGAGGAAACTGAAGCTCAAAGGCATTAATTTGCCTAAGTCATGTTGTTAGCAGGAGGAAGAGCTACAACTAACTCAGCTTTCTCTGATACTGAGTTTCAACATCTCTCCACACGCCAGGTTGCCAACACACATTTGTATATGAAGAAATTGTCTCATTTATCAAAGTTCCAATGATATTTGTAAGGCCAGACTCTGTTAATGTAAATTTAGTATCACACCTGGGACAGTGCATAGTAAATGCTTATTATTTATGGAGTATAATCACGACTGATAAAATTTTATAGGTTGGTGACAATCTTAGGGAAGATCTGCATTTAAAGAATGCTTGAGATAATATTGCCCCCATTTTACAATAAAATATTTCCCAACAAACTATTCCCACCTATTTTACTATATATTATTATATTATTCTGTTTTGAATTTTCTATACTGATCAACTTGTTAGCTATTCAAAAGACTGTCCAACAATGAGGAAAACATTCACTTCTCATGCTCATGGTGTCTGTCAATTTGTAATCTTCAGATAACAAACACTCAGTTTTACTCTCAGCAGAACTTTAGGTCAATAGCATTGCTCAATGAGACGAATCCCTAAAAAAATAAACAAGTGGACAACAGAAACAATCACTAAAGAATTAGACAATGATCCGCTTAGCATTGTGTTCTCAAGCTGAAACACAAAAATACTTCAAGTGCTTCAATTATTATGATTTTCTGAATACTCAGCACAGACAGGATACTGCAGAAGTGGCATAAAAGGAAAATAGATATATTCTGGGACTATATTAGTGACAAACACAATAAGAACAAAAGTGCTGCATAGAGTCCTATGTGGATTCAAAGACAGAAAAGGAAACAAGTTGCTATAGGGAAAAAAGTAGTACCTAAAGCAAATGATAGGTATATTAACTATTAAAAAAATCATCCATGTATGCAGTGGTATTTTCAATGTCCATAACCGGATGGCAAAGACACCTTTCAAAGCAATAAAAGCAATGGGATTTTCAAGAATATATGGCAGCAGTGCTCATGAATAAAAGAGGCTGTTATTATAGAAATAGTTTTATAGCTATATTAAACATGATTTTTTTTCAAACTTGTATAATTAAATGTGCCTGATTAAAATATAGGTTTGACTACCAATATATACAAATAGGAAAACTTTCTGAAATAATATAAAGTTTTGAAATAATTCTATTAAAGATTAGAATACTTTTTGTTACATACTGTCTTGATCTGTGTACACTTCAACTATGTCACTGCTTTTATTCCCATTTCCAACTGAAGTACTTGCTGTTACCCAAAATGTATAGTAGCTGAATATTGCCAGATTATCTATTATTGCAGACACAGTCATATTGTCAAACTCATTGGTTACTTCATGGAGTGTAAAATTCTGAAAAATAAACATAACGTTTTCATTGTTCAGATGTGTTTTTAAGTATACATGAACATATCAAAGTAGTCTCCATGAATAGGTTGTCTTATTTTAATGCTAACTTTTGAGGAAAATCAACATAAAGCATTTTCATTGCAATAATTTAACTGGAAAAGTGTTTGTACTAAAATAGGAGCAGATGGCAGCAGTTTTTATTACAAAATCAATGCACAGAGTAGCAAAGAGTAAAAACTCCAAGTTTAGTAGCAGTGATGGTCAAGCCACAAACTGAAAGTGCTACAACTGTGTTGATCAGTGTTGGTTTTCCTTAAGATACATTCAGGTATTGTTTTTGAAGTATTGACTATGTATTTTTAAACAAGTTTGGGGCATTATATATATTTTTAATTTTTTTCTTCATGTTAATGATGAAGGAATTTCCATAAACTCAAATGGCTATTCATCTTTATTGGGTTCTCTTTTCTTCTACAATTGTAGAGAGCAAAGGGGAGGGAGGTAGACGCACTCTCTGATGTGGAGAGTTGAGGAAATTTTTAAAAGTCTCTTGCCTGCCTCCTAGTTATATTTGTCCCAAGGCATTTTTTGAATTATTAGGGAATTATATAATAATTTCCTTTATGACTGAACTTTAAAAACAAAATACATAGGCAAACAATTTCAATTAAAAAAATAAGGGAATATAGACTTTTAAAAACTTACAGGCAATTACTACAAATAATTTTATAATAACATCCATCTACACTGAGAAATATATATCTCTCCAAACCACATGACACCCTTGGAGACCCATAGGCATCCATCCAATTTATGGCAGAGTAGCCCTGGATAAACTTAATTTAATTTCACAGCTTCCTTTTCTTCAACTGTAACATGGGAATAATCATCTCCACTTCACAAAGAAGCTTTGAGAATTAGATGAGATGAAGCACAAACAATTCATACCATGCCAGGCACACACTAAAGAACCAATAAATGATAATTAATTCCATTGAAATGAATAATATAGGATCATCAATTTGTTAAAATTTATGGTCAGGATGGTTTTACAATGCATCAATAAATTAAACTCAGCAAAGTTTTGTGTTTTCTTCCCAGTTTGGGGGGAAGAAAAGAATAGCATAATAATAAAAGATTTATTTTAGTTTTGTGGTTACTTATTTAGGTACAGACAAGTGAGTGTCATATAATAATCTCATAAAATATGATCCATAAACTTTAATACATTTCAGTACATCGACTTTCTACATGGAATAATGTTAATATAAAATAACACTTAAAAGCATTAATGCAGCATTGTGTTATAAATTTTAGTTTAATTTGTTACAGAATTTCTACTATTTTCCAGTGGGCTTGGTAACAATTAAGGAACAAATTATTTTGTATAACCCAGCATTCATTCCTGCTGAGTATGTGACTAAGCATACACAGCCATGTACGAATTTGACAAATTAGATCAATATCCCAATGACGATTTCATTCTTCTATTTATTTTCAGGGGAGAAAAAAGTATCCTTGGCTCAAGTTATCTAATTAAGGCTTCCTCTTTTGTGAGGAAGAATGTTTTTAGTAAAAAGCTTGTTAAATTTGATCAATCAACAAGTATTCATTTAGCACTTTTTACATATAAGAGACTATTATAGACCCACTGAGGACATGTAACATAAGATGGTAAAAATTAAAAGGTAGAAGAGTTAATAAACTAGGCAGAACGCAATGTAAGACAACCAAAAGAAGATGAAATGCCAAGTAGTAGTATTAGAGTGATTAAATTCCTCAAGGTACATGAGGGAAAGATCACTTCATGCAAGTACACCAAAATTATAACTACATGCCAAAAATAATATTATTTTATTACAATAATTATAATAATCTATATTCTTCCAGTTGAAATATTTATTGAGCATTGAGCCTATATATGATAGAGTACAAGGGGACTTCACAGGATAGAAAGATGTCACCCAATAAGGAAGTTAAGGCACGTAGCAAATACCTGAAATAAGAAGTAGAATTTGATGTGTCATGCGTGAGATATTCTACAAAGTTAAATGGAAAGGAGAAAGAAGAGAAGGAGCAAGAAAAAAGCTATACACCCACTCTACTGTATAATTTTCATTTTGAGATTTTCCTCTATTCTACTAATCCAAAATAGAAAATTAAGTAGTGAGGACACTGATGCTATCTTTCATATTACCTTTAGGAATAATTTAAAGTATGGATGAATTTCAAGCAATACGAGACTATGCTTCTGAAATGCTTTAACATCAGTATTATATACCCAGGTTTGAATAAATAGGTCCATAAGTTTTTGTTCAAATCATAGTTAGATCCTTCCACTTGATTGTTTAGATGCAGACAGAAAAGGACTAACATAGAATCATGTATAAGCCATAAAGTAAAATGTACAGAGGCAAAACCATTGCTAAGTTTTCAGAACTACTGAAATGACTTTGCAATATTCTTGTTTAAGGCATAAAAGAAGAAAAAGTTACAGATCTCATGGCTTCTATGGCATAATGACACATTGTTAAATTTGTAAACAGCATTGTGGTGAAAAATAAATTGTATCACAAATCTTCATTTCTCTTCTCCAAACAGCAGAAAAAAAAAAGAAACAAGGCTAAAGTACTTGATGTACAGAGTAGAAGAAAACTGGACTCTCCTTCAATCTTCTGCTCTTAAGACATTTGAAAAAATTATAACTACATGTCTTTTATAAAGTAATTTTCTTTTTGGCACCACATTTTAAATAGTCACCCCTGTGCAACTCCACTTGTAGAGGACCTATAATAGAATATTAAAACTATACCAGCCTCCAGACTTCCTTTTACACCTAAATTAGATTTAGGAGAGCTTGCAAAGTGCCATCCCAACCTATTCATTAGCCTGCACTAAAGCAAATGATGTTTTCTTTCCAGAGATAGCCACTCACAAGAACTAACTCTAGGGACTAAAGTCAGATTGTCATTCATTAACGGGATTAGCTAACTCAGAAGGATCAAGAATTATCTGTATCTTCTCCTTCTTAAAATGATAAAAAGAAAATAATGGCTGTAGTCACAATTAGCATATAATCAATAACTTCAACAAGTAAGTAACATATTCTACAAATTGTAGTGTTTCTTCTAAATAAGTATTTTTAAAATTATATTCCAATTCTTCCCATCTTTAATCCAATCACAACCAGTCCAATTTTATCTTTTTAATATATTAGATTCCCATGAAACATTTATTTGAGACAAATAAGAGTTCTGTTGAAAAAAACTGAGAATATTTCTCTAAATGAAATTCATTTTAGCTACTTTCATCACGTTCAGCATTCACACCCCAGAAAGTGCCCATGTGCAAACTGTGGTAGTCTAGGGTCTGCATACCACAAATAAAACAGCTACATTCCTCATGGTCTTCATTCATCCGACACTAAATAAGAATAAGAATACCTCCTGCTAAAAATTGAAAACATTAAAAATGGAAGAAAAGCATACAAACACTAAAATTATTTAACACAATACAAATGAAAGGAAAAGTTA
>PVKH010038512.1:0-11325 GCA_004027955.1 Chaetophractus vellerosus | reverse complement strand
GATAGATAGATAGATAGATAGATAGATAGATGATAGATAGATGCAGAAAATGTGTCAAAATGTTAAAATTGGTGAATTTGGGTATCTGGGATATAGGGTTATGTTGGAGTTCTCATACGGGTTTTGTATTAATTTTGAAATTATCATATAAGTTTGAAATTATTCCAAAAGAAGAAGTTTAAGACAAAAAACAGATTTAAAAATTTGACAAAATTTGTAAATAACTTTTCTTAGATCCCTTAATGTGTCACTTGGCTTAGCTTCTATGTGTAGAAATGTTTATTTTAACTATTTAGACAACAGACTGTTTCCATCTAGAGAATCTTGGAGATATTTAATCAGAAAAATGCACTGCTCCCATGAAAGACGTCCACGCCCTAATCCATGGAACCTATGGATATGTTACATTATATGGCAAAAGAAACTTTGCAGAGGGAATTAACATACCAGACTTTAAAATAGGAAGATTATCCTTGTTTATCTGGATGGGCCCAATGCAGTCATATGGGACCTTAAAAGTGGAACAGGGAGACAGATGGTCATTCAGTGAGATGAAATTGAGAAAAAGGCAGGAGAGATTCCAAGCACAGTGAAAGGGACTCAGTTGGCTTTTGCTGGACTTGAAGCCCACAGAAGGGAGCCATGAGCCAAGGTATGCAGGAGGCCTCTAAAAGCTGGCCACAGTCCTCAGCTGACAGCCAACAAAAAAACAGAGAGCTCAATTCTTCAGCTGCAAATAAATGGATTCTACCAACAACTTGAATGAGCAAAGAAACAGATTCTCCCCCTCAAGTCCCTTGAAAAGGAACTCAGCCTGGCTGCCATCTTGATATTAGCCTGGTGAGACCTGTTTCAGACTCTTGACCTAGAGAACTATAATATAATAAATTTGCATTGTTTTAATCACTAAATTTGTGGTGATAAGTTATGACAACAATAGAAAACTAATACAATCAGAACAACAGAAAATGCATTTAAAAACTGACAAGTATGACACCTTACAATTTTTATATTTTACAGCCATTTTATGATGACAGCAGAATATTTGTACTTATCCGTTAAGATAGTCATAAAAATGCAACTTCATAAAAACATTGACATTGGAGATAAGACCATATCTCATTCTAAGGGAAAGGCCATAGTATGGTTTTGATGCGGTATCAATTGAGAAGAAAAATCCTGATTAATGCATGCTGTGTTCACTCATGAGAAAAAAAAATCACTTATGAAAAAAATAGAGGGAAGCAGTTGGAGCTCAAGTGGTTGAGCCCCAGCTTCCTATGTACAAGGTCCCACGTGTGATCCCCAATAAATCCTGAAATCAAACAACACAACAAACAAAAAAAAGAAGAAACCAACTCAGGGGAGCCAGTGTAGCTCAATGGTTGAGTGCTGGCTTCTCACATATGAGGTTCAGTTTCAATACTCAGCCATGATACCTCAAAAAAAAAAATGCTTTTGTGCACATCACAATTTGATTCCAACTTTAGATGTGGGAACTAAGCAAAACAAAGCCAACTGTCCCTTATGTCACAGTAACTAACTTCTGAATTGGTCAGAAATGTCCCCTAGTCTATCACCTTTAAATTTCTTTCATTTGAGAAATTATGGTTTGATTTAGTCAGGGTTCTCCAGGGAAACAGAATCAATGTAAAAATAATAATTTTCATTTAATAACTGACCTTTTTTCACAAAGTAAAGAATGTCAAAGCTAGTATCCAGATCTTAGTGTGTCTGGATCCAAAGCCCATGATATATTTGAGACTAACCCAATATCATCAGAAGTATTTGAAGAAGTTCAGGAATGAGGTTAGAATGGGCTCATTTACATAATATTTAAGCTAATATTTGCAACAGGGAACCAAGTAGAATATGGTATAAGATTGCTTCTTATATAAACTATTTGATGATACAAATCTGAAAATTCAATAGGCATGCAATGAAGACATAAATATAAATATGTCCACAGCTTCAAAGCAGCCAAATAAAAAATAAAAACCATGTTAAGAGTTTTTTTAAAACAGGTGGGGTGATGTCCTGTATGTTATGCATGATTAATTTGTAAGCTCACAATTTTTCTAATTATAATAATAATAATTAAAGTGCTATGTTTTAATTCCAAAATGATGTCACTTGCCACTATGCATTCTGACTAAGGTGAAGAAGGCATAATTATGTTCATTATAACATAGGAGGGGGTGTTGAAGGCAGTTAGGAAGACCAAGGCTTATAAGGAAAGTGCATGCTTGGGAGCACTCAATTAGGAATATTACTGTGATCTAAAAGTATCCTATTATAGGGCATAATTAGAGAGAGTCAATGATCAGAGTAGATGAAACCCCACTCAGACTTTTGCTGAGTTTTTACAATGATATTTTTCCTTTATTGCCCTGTATCTATGAGAAGCAACATGTCAAAGCCAAGTGATTGATTATGAGAAGGCTTAAGGATAACTCTCTCTCTCTCTCTCTCACACACACACACACAAATACATCTTTTGGAATATACCTTGGGCATGGATATATCTCTCATCATTCAATAACAACAAAATAAGACAAAGAAACAAAAACTATCATTGAGCTTAAGGCAAGAGGTGACAGTGCAACCAAAGTGAAAAGGAAAAAAGGAAAAAAGAAAATTCTGCTGTTGAAAAGGCTGTACTGTATGCAAAAGAAAAAAAATGTTACTTTGGTCTCAAAAGTAGAACATTATATAGATTATATTCACATAAATGATGAGATAAAAATATAATCACAAAATTTAAATTGGCATTTAGGAAACAGAATCTATACTGCAGAAAATAAAATCAGTAATGTTGGAAAGAACTAAAAGACATCTAAAATCCAGTGAAAAAAATATAAATATGAAAATGTTCAAAGAGAAAATGATATAAGGACAGTAGAAAGCAGTGATCTACCAAACAGATAGTAGCCATTTTATTATAAATTTTTTTAAGGGCTTTTTTGTTGTTGTTGTTACATATCCCCCCTTTCTGTTTGCTCTAGCTGTGTTCTTTTCTCTTCGTTTTTCTGTGTCTGCTCTGTCTCCCCCCGCTGCGGTGACACGCTGAGCCAGGTCACCGTGCAGGGGGCTCTGCCCTGCTTGCGGGCGGGTCTGCTTCCGTTCTCCAGGGGCTTTTTGCCTCGTTCGCAGGCGGCTTTGCCCCGTTCGCAGGCGGCTCGCCCAGCCCGTGGCAGCTTTTTGCCCTGCCCATGGCGGCTCTGCCCCGCCCACAGTGGCTTTTGCCTTCTCAGGTGATCTGCCCGCTCAGAGAGGTCCCCAGGAACCGAACCCGGGACCTCCCATGTGGTGTACCGGTGCCCTATCCACTGGACTATACAGCCAGCCCCTGTAGCCATTTTAAATAATAAATAATAGCAAGAAAAATATTGGCTACAATAGTCTAACAATTATTTGTCCAGGATGAGCTGTGTCAACTGCGACGCATTCACTTATACCCTTCTCATTATTTTCATAACATTTCATTACTGAGCTACATTCTTTACACTCAAGTCTTATAGAATTTCCAGGAAGAGCCATTCAATGTACTTTTATAAGTTGCATATATGTCACATTCTCCTGTCCATGAACCAGGAGCATCATCATTAATAGAAAACCTCAAATTCCATTTAGCTGAACAAGTTTAAAGATGCCAATATAGGGGCCCAAATGAAAGATTTGTTCATGAAGTATCTGGCCACAGTGTCACAGATCTGAGCCACGGCAAATCATATTCTAATGCTTAAAAAGATTTGTGGAAACTCAGCCCTAAATGAAAATGGTAACTTTATATAATTCCAACAGTTTTGGGGGTTCAAATTCTACATCATATAATTCTACAATTAAGGCAGTTTATAAAATCAAAGCATGGTAATCCATGTAATAACATGCAAAAGGATGATAAATAAGGAACCTACTAATTCTTCTTTCCTATTGAAGACATTCACTTATATTTGTTCTCAAATTCCTAGTAATATAATTATTGCATCCTTTTAGCTATCATTCTGATGTTGAATGGCAATTACTACCTGAACCAATAATATGCAGTAATGAAACAATATATTGACAATTATGTCAGAGGTCTTTCATTGTTGTTTGATTCTTATTACAATAGAGTACAATATTCTTAGCAAAACACCCACGAGTTTCACAAGTAAAGCAGAAGCAAAAAGTAGAAAAAAATAAGAATTTCCTACTGAGAGAAATGTTAAAGATATTGAGAGTATGGATTAGGGAAGCCTGGGGGAGTGGATATAGGAAGATGTGTAAAGTAGAATTATGTCTCTCTTCCATCTCAAGTAACCAGAGGAGCAAAATTTTCTATCACCCCTTACAATGTAATGTCCTAAATTAACTCCTAAAACAAGAGAATCCTGAAATATAATAGCATATGAAATCAGTTTTATAAATTTTGATATATGTCATTTTATTATTCAAGAGCATAAAAACCTCAGTTCCTATTGAGTTACCTCTCCTGGTCCCAACTTCCATTTTTATGAAGTCTTAATTTTTGAAGCTCATCCAGTGTAGTCTGGGGATAAGTTCCATATGAGGAACAATGATTAATGTTTGTACCTTCAGTATGATTACCTATATCATTTTATCAAGCTGAGATAACGTTTTCAATTTGGGCTTTTAGCAAGTGGGAGGGTTAGATATTTAGTGTCTCAAGTGTGCTTCTAAAGGTTATATGCTTGTGGAAATTGTTCAAGTTTTACTTTGGAGATCCATTGTTTAATGGCAAAGTTGGTATGAATCTGCCTGGTCGTATTTTGATATATGCTTTAGTATTTTTTTACAACTTGGAAAATACCATTGTTTAATATACTTGATTGCATATTTTAACTGCTAAGAGTTTTTGAGAGATACAGATGCAAAAGAGTTTCATAGAAGAGAAATAAGAGTAGTTTGCATCAGTCTGATCATTTTAAAGAGAATGTATGGAGAAAAATGATGAAGTGAAATGATGTTTGTGTGCATATCCATATGGTATATTGTTAAAGGGAGATGAAAAAATATTCAGGGGGAAGTTATTCAAACATTTTTTTAAAAGATTTATTTATTTTATTACATATCCCCCCTCCCCCCGCTGCAGCGACGCGCCGAGACTGGTCACTGCGCAGGCGCGGCTTTCCCCGCTTGTGGGCAGCTTCTGCTTCCGTTCACGGCCGGCTTTCAGTTCGCGGGTGGCTGGCTGTGCTCCATTCGCGGGCGACCTGCCCTGCCCGTGGCGGCTTTTGTCTGTCCGTGGCAGCTTTTTGCCCTGCCCACGGCGACTCTGGCCAGCCCATGGCTGCTTGCCATTCTCAAGGCGGTCTGCCTGCTAGGAGAGGTCCCCGGGAACCAAACCCGGGGCCTCCCATGTGGTATGCCGGTGCCCTATCCACTGGGCTATCCAGCCGGCCCCTTCAAATATTTTATTTTCAGGTTTTTGGTAATATTTCTTGGGTTGGGGTGAGGTAGTACAGGGAGTTAAAATTGCTTTGCGCCCATATAAGTTTTAAGTAATAGAGCTAGGATTTAAATTCATGTCTTTTGATCTCATACTTTTATCCCCTGCACCATATCAACAAGAGCCAGCTAAGAGTGTCCAGCTAAAGTCTGCTGCAAAGTGATCCTGTGAAGATGTAAAACCACGTAAGTGAGAGATATGGAGGCTGGTGGTAGAAGGTTACTTTTCCTATTTATATCTCTTTAGAATCTTTAGGTTGTTCTAATTTTGTGTAATCAAATCTGAAAGGTATGAGTCCTTTATAATGCTCTGGGCTTTTGCAATTTTATGTAGACATAAAAATTCCTTCCTCATTACAAATACCAATCAACTACTGGAGTTTATTTGGAGTGGGATCTAACGGTCCTTATCCGAAACGATGGAGGTGGTGCCAGCACAGAGGTCACAGCACAAACTGAAGAGCCAGAGTCTGGAGAACCGCGAAAATGAAGATGTGAGGGGTTAATATTTAACCTCGCTTTTGTAGCAGGCAGCCACGTTGAAGAAAAGGGGAAGCAGATCTGGAACAACCAGGACAGGTCCCACATTATCTTTGATATTTAGGGTAGCTTCTCAGTCTGATGGGAGTCCTTGCTCTGCTACTTATTAACTGTGCATCCTTGTCTCTATGACTTATTTCCCATGTCCAGAGATAACGATACTACCCACTTAACAGAGTTATTGTGAGGATGAAATGAGATAATAATTATCAAGCCTGACATAGTCACTGTCTCATAGCATACGCTCATTAAATGTTAGGTGTTCTTAAATGCTGGCATCCCCTGCTGGGGACTTTCTGTACCACTAATGGAACAAAAGAAGAAGTAGATGCATTGTGTAAATCTCAATGTTGACTGTTAGTTAGACTTGGAGTTCAGGATCCCTGCATCTGGGATTCCACTGTGTATTTCTCCAAATATAGTCACTCCAATGTATCAACAAATTAATGATGCCATCAATGTACAAGCCTTTCTGGTTCACTTCCCACTAGTATTTATATCACAAGTCACAGTACCATATGGAATGAAGACATTTTAAAGTAAAGAAGATGAATGTAGTGTGAAAGGCCCTGTGCCTCAGTTCTGTTTGGAGGAAATCCATGCTGCTTTGTATCTTACAATAATCTTACAATAATCCCACAGATTTTACATAATCTTTACTAAAATCAAGGGCAACTGATATCTTCATTAATCTTTAAAGCCTTAGTACAGACATGTAGAAATTTTCCATTAGGCTTTGGAAGTAGTAAATATAACATGTGGACCACTATCACCTTCTTGGTAGACCCTAAGTTATACCCACTGTTCTAAAGTTAACAGAGACTGATGAATAATCAAATCAGTAGAGATTGGAAGAAAAAGAAGGCAGTTTTACCTTTGGCCGCCTAGAGCAAAAGAAGTGGGCTTCCATGTTTGATGATTATTCCAGTGACTGAGAGTAGCAATAAATAATGACTCAGAGCTGACTCCTTCCTTGCCCTTAGGGCTGAAAGCAACCCGATTAAATTGGAGAACAGCTCTGTGCTTTCATTACAATGGAAACTGTTCTTGCCAAAAGTAAATTTTCCTTAATTAATGAGAAAGTACTCCTTTCAAAGAGCTACCCAATGAGGTCATTGCAGTGCCACTTTTGCAGCAAAGAGAAGTCCACCTCTGAATACTGAGAGAGAGAGGAAGTCTAGTGTAATTGTTAAGTATTCGGCTTTGGATTCAAAGCCACTTGGTATTGAATGCCGGCTTCACATAATTTTTCAGTAATCTTGAGCATGCTATTTCACTTCAATGAGTCTTGGTTTCTAGCTCTATAAAAGTAGATAGACCAATTCCTGTCTTATAGAATTATTATCAGGATTAAAAAAGATAAGCCTAGTAAAGGGCTTAGCACAGTGCTTGGGATATATTGGTTATTTAAATTGTTGCTATTTTATTACCAACATTATCATTATTAGCCTTTCCTTGTTTCAGTAATAGAAATTATAATATACTCATGAAATATGTACCCAAAGATAAAAATTTTCTGAAACATCCTTCATCCTTCATCATGAACTAGATGCCAAGTACTTACTTAGCTCCCCATAATGCCACTTTATAAGAACTATAGCTTAGGTAGTGATGAAAAATTAGTTTTATTTCACAGAATGCTGGGAAGGAATCTGAGGCAATGCCTAAACTCACTGAAACCAAGTGCCGTGATTGATAATGATATCTGACATGGGAGAAAGAATGGAACATGAGGGAATGTACACCACACACTCTCTAACCCTAACCTATGCAAACACAGCCTCCTATCTCACTGGAACTAAAACAACTGAAGATTGGCTCTAAGCAAATATTAACCACATTTATACCGAGCCAATATATGTAGCTTACCTCTCTGAAAATTGAAAAGTCAATGGTATTGGATACTCCTCTTTCAATTCTGACGATATTATTTCAGGTAATTGGTATGTGTGGTATAAATTAGCCCTACAATTTTCACTTTCAGAAATATTTTTTTAAATTGCCCAACCAATGTTTTCTAATTCCTTTTTTTAACATGTCTTGAGTAATCAACTTTTTAAAATGCTGTGAAAACGATGATAGCTTTAAACTTATTGCTGTGGTAACTCAATATCAAGGCCTGCTTGAATGGGAAGATTTGTGAAGTCTATAAATTTAGCTTGATCATACTTGATATGCAAATTAATTGTTTTCCCATATCAGAATGCCAGAGGTTCATTAATGTTAGGTAGGACAAATAAATACATGCATAGAACTGATACGTACTTATATGCTTTTCTCAAAAGATTAATGATTTACTATGAGACAGATCAATTTCACATTGAAAACGAAACCTGATTTGGTGTTTGTTTAAGATAGATAGATGGCCCATCATCTCATTCCACAGAAAATCTCCATTGACATAAATACACAAAGCCCAAAGGCAGCAAAACAAAAGCGAAAGCCTGTCCTTCCCACTTATTTTTTCCAACAATAAACATATTTTTAGCAGTTTCTTGTTATTCTTTCTGGAAAAAATGCAAAGAGACAAGCACATATTTGTTTTTTAGCTAAACAAATATTAAACACAATTCATACTATTTTGCACATTATAATGCAATCTTATAGTGTAAAAATATAAAGAATTTTCACAGAAAGCAATTGAATGGAATGTAGAATTAAGTTGGAACAAGGGACTCTCTTCAGCTCTCATGGGTCATATTTGCTTTTCTTTTCTCTATTTCTGTCTGTTCAATTTTCTAGCAAGAAAAGCATTCTCTGTTAACCCACTTTCTCTTCTACAGTATATAGATGGCAGAAAAATTGCCCTACAAACCATAGCTTCTAAAATTAATACCCAATCCTTTGTTCAAATTCCTGATAGAAGATAATCTGATTACTTTTGCCCCAATTCTGGCTTGGTCCTTGTAGCAGTTTGGCATTGTTTATGAATTTCAAAAAATAGTTATTGGATTATGTTTGCTAAATGGTCTGTCAGAGGTATCACTTTTAATTGATTAAATTATGATTAGGACTTTGATTGGGGCATGTCAGTAGGACTGGTGGGTGGGGATTAACAGAGAAAAGATATAGCAAAGGACAGAGTGGGCGTTTTGAGCTGCAGACCAGGAAGTAAGCATACAGAGGAGCAGAGCAGCTGATCCAGGAGAGAATGTGGCCCAGGGGGGAGACAGAGCTGGTCGCCTGACAGTATACAGCTAGCCTTGTGGAGAGAGCAGGGCAGCTAAGCCCAGAGAGAAACAAGCCCCAGGAAGAGAGGAACTCAGGAACCCTCAACTCTTGGTAGACATTGGCAACCATCCTGCTCTAACAAGTGGCAACAGACTTTGGTGAGGGAAGTAACTTATGTTTTATGGCCTGGTAACTGCAAGCTTCTACCCCAAATAAATACCCTTTATAAAAGCCAACATATTTCTGGCATTTTGCATCAGCACCCATTTGGCTGACTAATACAGTCCTTCTACCATCATTCACCATTTGAAGTTCTATCAGGGACAGAAGATTTCAGAGAGAAGGGCCACAAGATTGTTAGGAAATAGATTTTAAATGGATGTAGGTAGACTCCTCCTCTAATAACTCTCCTTTTCTGTGCAGAGTAGTTTTCCTTCTTTCCTTCAATTCCTGTCTGTGAAAAGCCATGACCATTCCTTCCATATCCATTACCTCAAAAGATATTTTCTGTACTAGGCTCTCTTTGATTTTTATCTCATAATTTTAAATAAAAAATTTCCTGAATGTTCTTCTTCAGAGTTTATTCTGTCCTTAAGGACTCTTAATTTCTTAAGGACTCTTTAGTTCCTCTTTCTATACATCAGATCTGCACCTGGAACAAACACATAAGTATACATTACCATCTTTCTTCCCAGAGGAAAATAAAGATAACCCAACTGAATATTCAAGCACAGTGTAAGAAAATTAGAATCTGCCACTGATAAAGGAGTGAGGATGTATGTGAAATTCATTTTTTTCAATCTCTTGCTTCTCAGTTTTTCAATATCGAGTTTCTGGAGTTCCTCTCTCCAACTCTCAGTTTCTATCAAGTTACATTAACATGAAATAATAAATTTATGATACAGTAAAATAACAATAGAAAAAACATATAACCAAAGAAAATTGATAAATGAAGCCATGGGACTCTGTTGTAGCAGAAGTCCTTGAAGAACAAACCTGACCCCTGAATTATGAGTCCCTTGAACAGTGACACCAATGACATATGGCTTATGACTTGATCGGCTGTATCTGTAGGAATCACAGTATTAAAGAAAGGATATGAGCCATGTCAAAGCAATAAGTCACTGCAGCCGGAGGCTGAAGCTTCAATATGTAAATCTGTAAACTCTTTAATATGTCTAGATAATAAAACTGGAATTATACACAAAGCAATCATTTGGAGTGGCCATTTTCGGACAGCTGAAGGACATTAAAGTTTATTTGAATTTGAAGCATATGCCTTGCACTGATTTTGGTAGATTGGAATTGTCAGTAATCCACAGTGTAATAAATTGTTCAAATGGTTTTTCTAAAGGTTACAGAAACCAAACAATTCTATGTATTTCTATTAACTAGATAACTTTCTACCTACCTTACTCAGTCTATTGGGCCTGACTTTAATGCAAAGCTTATTGGGACAGAGAAGAATGGGGCAACTCTGTATTCTCTACAGGTGCTACTCTCTGGCAGTTTCATGCAGCTTCAGAAAAAACATGGGATACAGACAAAACCAATTTATCTTTGAACAAAAATGGAGTTCTACCAGCCCTCCAAGAGGAGTACAAATTAGTAAAGTGATTTCTATTGGGTAATTACTTAAGTTTGCATATATCCTTCTAATTATGACTGTTACTTGATTTGAAAAAAATCAGAATTGGGTGGAGATGTTTCTAAATCTTATTTGAGGCACCATTAATGTATTCTGCTAGCAGTTGAGGATAATATTTAGCTTCTCATGTTCCTTTATTATTTTTCATAAACTAAAAATATGAATTTGGAATAAAAGGATAAGAAAGCACTGTCCCTAAATTTAAAGAGCAAATATTTTTATAAGAGATTGATGTTTACATAATTATATGCTCAAGTAGGAAATTGCTATATTAGATTTAGTAGCTGGAGTCTTTTGTGGACCCCAGAAAATCCTGTTCTTAAAGCTAACCCATTCCTGTGTATGTAAATCTATTGCAGATGTGACTTTTGATTAGATTCAGTGAAGGACACTTCCTTTTGATTAGATCCTCAGTAGGGTATGACTCAGGGTGGGTCTTAATCCCCTTACTAGAGTCTTTTATAAACAGAGGAATAAAAAGTTAAGACACCGAAAAAGCAACAAAAAGAAACTTC
>PVKH010038511.1:0-11311 GCA_004027955.1 Chaetophractus vellerosus | reverse complement strand
CCCCTCATTGTTTGCACTCACTGTCTGCTCTCTGTGTCTGTTCATTATGTGCTTTCTGTGTCTCTTCATCATCTGTTTAGGAGGCACCAAGAACCAAACTCAAGACCTTTCATGTGGAAGGAAGGCTCACAATCGTTTGAGCCACCTCTGCTCCCTGCTTGTCATGTCTCTCATTGTGTCTCCTCGTTGCATCATCTTGTTGCATCTGCTCGCCATGCCAGCCCATTGCATCAGCTTGCTGTCTTGCTCATCTTCTTTAGGAGGCACCAGGAACCAAACCTGAGACCTCCCATGTGGTAGGCGGGTACCCAACTGATTGAGCCACATCCACTTCCCTGTCAGGAAGCATTTTGTACCCCAGGGCCTGAAAGTCAATTAAAAATTCCTTTCATAAGTGTAAATGTATTATGCTTTTTTACTCCCCAAATATTATCAGATAAAAAGAGCTCCCTAACTGAATTGCCACAATTATTTTAAGAATACTTCTGGGACTGTCCCACACAGTTCTAGAATGACTTTTTTTTTTTCTAAAACAAAAATCTAGTTAATATTCATTCCAAGGAAACACTTCTATTAAAATTTTCCCCGGGCACCCACTGATCGCTAACTCCAGGGGAAACTTCAGTCCTCAGCCTGCTGCTACTCTGGGCCATGTTTGCCCCTCTGGACTTCCTTAGACACCTAGGGCTTCCTTGGCTCCTACTTCTTTACTCTTTTAGTGTCACTTTTCAGTCTCATCCTTGGGCTCCTCCTTTTTCTCATTCACCTGTCACTTAAAGAAAGTGTTTCCTTGGGTTTTCTCCTTGACTACTCTCTTCTCACTCCATGGACTCCACCGTGGCTGATCCCGTCCTTTCCTGGATTTAATTACCTCCCATATTCTGCTGCCTTCTGCAATAGTGACAATAAAGTGCACCACAAATAACATTTGCTCTCCTACATTTCCCAGCTCCTACAGTTAGGCGGGGCCCTGAAACCAATTCTGCCAATGAAATGTGAGCAGACACGATGTGTGTCACTTCTAGGCTGAAGGAGTAAAAGGTCCATGTGTGATTCTTTTTTCTTTTTTTTAAAGATTTATTTACTTTTTATCCATTTTAACCACCCCTCCCATTTTTGCTCTTTTGTGTCCATTCATTCACAGGTAATCTCTGTGTCCGTTTCCTGCCCTCTTCTCTCATCCTTCTCTTCCTGTCTTCACCGAGATTCGATCCTGGGAACCTCTGATGTGGGAGAGAGGCGTCCTACCACCTGCGCCACCTCAGTTCCTGGTTTCTCAGTGTGTCTCGTCTTGGCTCTCCCTTGTGTCACTCTCCTGTTACATCATTATCTTGCTACATGGTTAGGCAGGGCCTGGGTGGCTCACCTGTGCACCTTCTATATTTTTCTTTTATTTTACTGGGAGGTCCCGGAGATCGAACCTAGGTCCCTCCATACTGGAAACGGACGCCCAACCATTTTAGCCACATCCACCCCCTATGTGTAAGTCTTGTCTTTTTCTTCTCCTTCCCCGGGTAACTGAGAAGCCTTGTGTTCTTGAGGTGAAAGTTGCAAGATGATGGAACCTTGTTAGCTTGTGTCCCCAAGTGACAGTGTAGAAGAGAGCCCACCCATTTCCCCAACAATACATATTTGACATGCAGTGTAAGTGAGAAATAAACTTTTTTGGGGGTCTTAAGTCATTGAGATTTGGGGATTGTTTGTTACTGCGGCATAGCCTGCCCTATCTTGACTTCCAAGTCTGGAATCTAACTTAACATCTGACATTCAGTAGTTAATAAATTATTTTTACTAGACCAAATAAATATCTCTAGCCCTGACTGCTTCCCAGGGTTTCTTAGTTATTTTACCAATCTGCTGCTGGACAAGTCCATTTCTCAGAATTGCTCTCCTTCCAGCATTCTGTACCTTTGTTAGTAGCACCATAGTCTCTCCAGTCTCTGAATTCAGAAACATAGGACTAAAACAGGACCTCACTCAGTGCCACCTATTGCAACCCAAGGCAATCAAGCACTAAATGCTACTAAAAGTACCTCCTAAATATCTGTTCAGTTCTATTAGACTGCCCCAGTTATAAGCTCGTAATCTCTTGCCTAAAATCTTGGCCATTTTCCTTATTTCCTTCCCTGCCCACCACCCCAAATCCATCCCTCCTGCTCCTATCAGAGTGAATCATCTAAATTACAAATCTGATATGATTAAAACCATTCATTGGTCTCCTTCACCTACAATATAAAGCCTGAGCTTCTTGGCTTGTCGTGGAGGCTTCCAGGTACTTATGATCTAAACCCTATGCTCATCTTCAGCCTCATCTCTTCCCTCTCCCACATTGTCTCTCGCATTGCAATACCTCCTAATTACTTGTGGTTCCATCCGTGTTATGTGGTTTCAGCCTTCTTCCCAGACTCTGTCTTTCTCTGGACTTTCTTAATTCTCTAAGATTCACCCAGACATCATCTCTGCCAGAAACCTTCCCCAACCCTTGCCTCCACCCTTCCTCTGCATTTCTATAGCACCCAACTTATATTTCCCTCACACTGATAGTGACTCCATTGTACCCCATAGAAATGAAGATAAACTGGCTCTATCTTACGGTCAAAGATAAGCCCAAGGAACTTTCTTTCATCAACTCAGGATATGTCTGATTTGGGGATTATTTTGTTCTGCAGTCTCTGGCCAGTTCCCTTCCTCAGGTCTCAGAACAGTCTACATAAGGAGTGCTCAATATATAGTCTTCTTCCCTCCTGCCCTGCCTCCTTCCCTTCCTCTCTCCCTCCCTCCCTCCTTCCTTTCTTCCTTCTTTCCCCTTTCCCTCCTTTTTTCCATCCCCTCCTTGTTCCTTCTGGCTCTGAGATCAGAACGGTTGGGTTCAAATCCATGTTCCGCCACTTATTAACTCTGTGAGCCTGGAAAAGTTGCTTAACTTCTCCGAGCCTTATTTTCTTAATTTGGAAAATGGTGATAGCCACGATAGTCATGTCACTGGATTATTGTAAGGATCAAATATTAACACATAAAATACTTAGAACAGTGCCTGAATCAAGATAAGCACCAAAATTAATATTTGCTAATATTATTATTAACTTTCTTTGATCTGCTCAATAAAAAAACTGAATAGCAATCTGCATTTAATAGTAATTCATAACCCTGGAATCTAAGCTAATCAGAGCTGGTATTTTGGATTTGGGCCCGATCTCTATTCACTTGCCCAAATCCCTCTGTCTAGGGTGCTGCAACCAACATTCCATAGCAGAGTTTCAAGTCATTTGACTTAAGACTTGTTCTTCCTTAGAGCACAAATACCGCATAAAGTCGTATCAATCATTTATAATGCCCTCATTGAAGTTGTCCCAGACAACTCCAGCTGGAAATAATAATAACTCATATTGGTAAGGCTCTTTACAATTTTCAAAGCACTTTCACATTCTCTTGCTCTTGTGATCCTCAGAACGGTGCTTTGGGTTAGGAAGAGCAGGCATGATTGTGATTATTACCATTTCAGAGAGGAGAACACTGAGATTCATAAAGTTCAGGAGCCCAAGCTCCCATAGCTGGCCTTTCTTAGAGCTGGGACTCATTTTCAAGTGTTGCAACTCCTGGGCCCAAACGCTTTCCACTCTACCAAGTTTTGTGACCACTGGAACTTTCTAGCAGCAACATAAGAGTTAGACATCTTAGGTGCCTGTATTAGTCAGCCAAAACGGTACGGATACAAAGTACCAGAAAGCTGTTGGCTTTTATAAAGGGTATTTATTGGGGGTAAAAGTTCACAGTTACAAGGCCATAAAGAGTCCAACTCAAAGTTGCATTCTCACCAAAGTCAGTTGCCACGTGTTGAAGCAAGATGGTGGCTGAGCTCTGCCTGGTCTCTCATGGCTTCCTATGTCAGTCTCTGGCATAGGGCTCATTTCTTTCCAGGACTTCTCAGCTGCTCAGCTGCTCTTTTCTCTTCAGCTACAAACTATCAGGTGAATGGCTCATCTCTCCCCGGGGCCCCAGGATCAAACAGTACAGAGCTCTCTCACTTCCAGTGTGTTTTCTTGAGTGAGTGTCCATTTATATAGACCCACCAAGGGGGCAGGGATTCAACCTGAGTCACACCTTACTGATGTGGTTGAATCAAAGCACTAATCTTAACAGGTAATTTAATCAAGGACTACTCAGTTGAATCCAATATAATCAAAGGATATCACACCCAGAGTAGATTAGTTTACAAACATCATCTTTCTCTTTTTGGGGTTCATAACTAATCTCAAACTGCCACGATGCCTAATACAGGGTTGGGGAGGCTGGTGATTGTATTAAATTGTTTAGAGACTTGGGGAATGTCAGAGAGGATTTAGACTTTAAAGATTATCTGTTCAAGAGCTCAGGATTGAAATCTGATTCGCTGAATTCATATCCAGCCAGCTGTGCCACTAACCAATTAATCTTGGGAAGCGCATTTAACTTCTATGTACTTCAATATTATCACCTAAAAAAATAGGTCTAATAATAGTAGTCATCTCATAGGATTGCCTGGGGATCAAGTGGGATCATTCACGTATAACAATTGATTAAAGAGTGGTAAGCAATATTACTAATAGTGTTATAAAATCATCATAATATGTGATAGCAAGGAAACACAAGGTAAAGCTCTTTTCTGCAAGAAGTTTCTAAATGAGAACTGAAGGACATTGGACTCAACAGGGAAAAATATTTGCAGAGAGAGTTCAAAATGTTGTCCAAGCCTGGCTCTGCCTGGGTTCATCCAAGGAGATGGATGAGAAGGAGGGTGGGAACAGGGCAGCCTTTGAGTTCTTCTTCTAGGCTGTTAAACTTGGCAAGAGCCCCTGACATCTGGCTGACTGATCATTGCCTCACAGGTGGTTCAGGAGGTTTTTTAGTCCATGGTCGATGTCCAACTCGTAGAGGTGGATGAAGACACAGAGGGATATGAACTGAATCACCCCTACTGTGTAATGCTCTTCTCAGGACTTGAATGAAGAAACCTGTAAAGCTCCTATAATAGGGCCAGACCAGCACATTCCACGTTCTCGACAATGTTATTTCCTGTCATGGGTTAGTAAGATTATTTATAAATTCATTGCCTTTTAAAGATGAAGAGTACCTAGGAGATCATCTGGTTCCATGCCCACATTTTATAGGCAAGGAAACTAAGACCCAGTGAACTATGATAAATTATACAGCTTAGAAGAGCAGAGACTGGTCCAGAGCACTGAATCCCTTTCCAGGACCTTTCACCCTTTACTCTGTGCTCCATCCTCTACTAGATCTATAGGAAGATTATTTAGTTATTCAAGAAATATTTATGCCATGCCTAGCCCTGAAATATCTACTGTGGAGAGTTATAAATATTTATAACGTAAGCTGGATTGACAAGAGTTAAATAATAGCAAGACTTAAATGAGCATTCAATTGGTAGAACAATTAGTATGAAGATATCAGTGAAATACATGAAACATGTGAGAAAGGAAAGTGATTGTCCTGGTTTGTCTTCTCTGGACCTCAGAAAATTATGTTCTTAAGCTAACCCATTCCTGTGCCTGCAAATGCAGCGTAGATGGGGCCTTTTGATTAGATTCAGTTCAGGGAACTTTAATTAGATCACTTTTGACTCAATCTCTTTAGGGCCTTTGATTGGACTACATCACTGAGGCTATGTCCCAGGTTAGGTCTCCACCCTCTTGCTGGGGGTCTTATATAAACTAAGAACTGAAAGCAAAACACACAGTATGAGAGCCGCCATTTTGACCCTGCTATCTGAGAGATAAAACTCCAGAGATCAGCTGCCATCTTGCCTTGCCATGTGGCAGGACTCCATGATCTGCTAGCAGCCATCCTTTGGTGAGAAAGCATCTCTAATGATGCCTTGACTTGGACATTTTTGCAGCCTCCGAACTGTAAGCTTTTACCCTAATAAATGCTCATTATAAAATCCAACCCATTTCTGGAACTTTTACATTGGCAAACTAAAAGAGTAATTTAATGATCAACAAGTATTTTATTGAGCTCCTAATTCTGTCAGACTTTTTATTAGCTTTCAAAGATACCTAGTCTATCCCCTGAAGGATCTCACAGTTTAAATGGAATTACATATTGTTAAATAAATAATCGCAACACTATGTTTTAAAAATCCACATAAAAGTATTTACAAGGACTGTGTAAGCATAGATGACTAAAGAGATTATTTTTAAGGCTGCCTTGGTGAGAGAGAGTCAGGCGAGTGAGATTGGAACTGAGTTTTGAAGTACAAATAGGAGTTCTCTAAATGAGTAATGGAAAAAAGCTACTTCCAGGAAGAAGAAAAAGTCGGCAAAAACCTAGACAAAGACAATTCCACCTAAGAGTTTGGATTTTATTGTGTAGGAAATAGCAACCTGGTACAAATTTTGAGCAGAGAAATACCAGTGAAGATAGGAAGTTATTCATTTATTTCTTTGGGAATTCTGTAATAATTTTACACTGAAAGTGGATTACTATGATCAGAGGAAACAAGTTATTTCAAAAGAAAACAAGATCACTCTGCTGTCAAGGTGGAGGGTGGACGTTCACAGGAAGCCAAATTAGGAGGTTGTTATGGTCTCTCAGACATGAATTGTTGAGAAGATGGACCAAAATTGGAAATGGAAGGAAATGAAGGTATCTGAAACAATGCAAAGGGAGGAGACTTGAAAGGAGCTGGGGACTGAGTGGATGTTGGGTAGAGAGAGGAAAGGGTCTAGGATGATTGTAGAATGATGCTGGTTTGAGACTCAAGAGCAGTGTCTGACAGCTGTATGCTGCGATTTCTATATTCTCCGCTAGATTAAGAATCCCTGTAGGACAAGGACTTCTGCCTCTTGGAGGCCTTTTCCTATGACTGGTAATGGGCCCTGCTCCTCTCAGCTCTCTGACAGACTTGAAAGCTAGGAAGCATTAGAATATGATGAATTTTTATTAGAGTCATCAGATAAAATACAGGACGCCAAATTAAATTTGAATTTCCAAGAAAACAACAAATAACATTTCTGTATGAGTCTGTCTCGCAAATTTAGGACATATTTATACTAAAAATTATTCATGTTGATATGAAATTCAAATTTAACTGGGCATCTTGTATTTTCATTTGCTAAGTCTGGCAATCCCAGTTCTAGTGTATGTGTGTGTGTATAGTAGATAGCGGGAACAGACTGTTGTAGGGAAGTAATGGGATATGCAAAAAATGATAATGACCTTAAGGAACCTTCATTCCCTCAGAGGAGACAGGAAAAGCATAAGAGACATAAACGGAGATTCACACAAAGGGAGGCAGTGGAGCAGAGTGACTTATAAGAGAGATCTTCTTGGGAAGTGGATGTGGCTCAAGCAACTGGGCTCCCGTCTACCATATAGGAAGTCCAGGGTTCAATTCCCGGGGCCTCCTGGTGAAAAGCAAGCTGGCCCACAGGGTGAGCTGGCCCGTGCAGGAGTGCTGTCCTGTGCAGAGAGCTGGCCCAGCAAGATGATGCAATAAAAAGAGGCACAGAAGAGAGACAATAAAAGACACAGCAGACCAGGGAGCTGAGGTGGTACAAGAGATTGAGCAGCCTCCCTCCGCTCCGGAAGGTCCCAGGATCGGTTCCTGGTGCTGCCTAAAGAGAAGACAAGCAGACACAGAAGAACATACAGAAAGCAGACAGCAAGTGCAAAACAGTTGGGGGTGGGGAAAAAGTCTTAAAAAGAGAGAGAGAGAGATCTTCTTGAGAAACCAGTTCCCTTTGTTCTGATTCCATCTTTCAAAGCAACAGTCCAATAATTTGGCTTTTTATATGACTTTCTTATGGACAGAAAATGTGCTAATCAGGGGACAAGCCCTTTCTGACCGAATATGAAGTAAAGGAAATTATTTAGTGCTTGTGTTTTGTTTTTAGACAGTCTGGGTGCAAATTCTAGCTGCATAGCCTTGGACAAACTTCTTACCCTTTTAATCTGTTTCCTCATAAGTAAAAGGAAAATAATAAAACCTACCTCAGGGAATCTCTTTAGAAGTAAATGTATATGCAATGGCTAGTAATAAGGTACTTTTATTATGATTTACTTACAATAATGATAGTTCTATATCTTCAGAGACTACTTTAGAGTTTTTGTATCCATTTTTATCATACACATTATGTTTATCATACACACATTTATCATACATAGGATGGGACAAGTCTGATTGTTCTCATAATATAGATTTTTTCTAAAAAACGAGCATTAACCAGTCATCTCAGTGTGACTGCTTGGTACCTGAACCAGGGCTCCTAAACTGATACATTATCAGGAGCAGATCATCCAGTGGTTCTCAACTTGGGCATGTGGAAATGTGAGGGCATTTTTGATTGACACAATGACTCGGGAGATCTGGTGGCATTTAGTGCCCATGTCCAAGGGTGCTAAACATTCTCCAATCTTCAAAACAGTTTTAGCCCTGGATACCAATAGTTCCCCATTGAAAAACACTGGTATTCCAGTCCCTTTATTTTTCAGTTGAGGAAATGGAGGCCCCAAGAGATAAAATGGCAGGTTCTTTGTGGCTTTCAGATAGGACATGATCAACAACTGTTTGTTGAGGGAGAGATTAAGAAGAGGAATGGACCTCATTGAAGGAACTTTCTGCTTTCACTCCTCTACATGGTGTACGTGGCTCCCCTCTGTGGGAGGGGAAAGGCCACTGGATTCCAGCCCTTGCTGTACAGTTGACCATGGGATCAAGAGTTCCCTCATTAACCTGGAAGACTCGGGTTCTCAGTGGGAGACATGGGCCTCCCATCCCATCTACTGTCTCTCATCCAGACACAATGAGGATGTAGAAGGAGCCCAGCAAATGCCTCTGAAGAAAGAATCATCAAAAGCAGAGTCAGACTTCCCAGACTTCCCAGACCTATGACTCTTGGGATCCTTGTGGCAAATGAACGCATGGGAACCTGGGGTCCTGGTACCTGATCAGGCCATCCTGGTGGGGTCAAGGGGGTCAGCAGCCCCAAGCTGCGCCATTGGCTCAAGGTGTACAGCTTACAGCTAGAAGTGGCCCTAAAGTGCATCTGGTTCCAAACCAACCTTTTGTAGAGGAGGAAAATAATAAAAATGCTTACATACAAGGGACATCCACTAAGACAGTGCAGATTTCTCATCAGAAACCATGAATGAGAGAAGACAGTGGTATGATACAATTAGGATACTGAGAGAGAATTCTTTACCCCACAAATTTGTCCTTCAGATATGAAGGTGAGTTTAAAAATATTCACAAACAGAAACTGAGAGTTCATAAAAAAGAATCTGCCTTTGCAGAAAATATTCACAAACAAAAAGAAACTAAAAGGAACAGATGTAGCTCAAGCAATTGAGCACCCACCTACTATGTGGGAGGTCCCAGATTCAGTTCCTGGGGCCTCCTAAAGACCCCAAAAAAAAAAAATGCAACTCTCATCTATTCATGAATTTGCTATCTATTCTACGGTACTATGCTAAGTAACTTACACATATTAATTATTTCATCTGATTCCCACACCAGGTTCCATTAGGTAATTTTATTCCCATTTATGATTCCTCAGTGCAAGTAACTTCACTAAATGCACTGGGGAGAAAAAGGCAGGCCTGGGATTCGAACCAAAGTCCAGTCATTTCCACAGCCAGTGCTTCTAACCATCCCACTATACTGCTTTCTGAAAGAATCTGAGGACCAAACTGGAAAGGCGCTTCTGCCAGGCCCCTGTGGCTAGTGGGACAGGCACCTCAGCCCCCTAACTCCTGTTTTGATGAGTTTTCTGCCAAGCCACACTTGATCAGGCACAGAAATCCAAGACAGGGCAGTCTGGTGTGAAATCCCCCCTCCCTTCTCTTGCGTTGCGGGGAGGTCGCCATGAACTTCCTTTTATAGCTTTCATTCCTCCCAAAGTAGCTGCAAAGAGGACGTGAGGTGAATGCTAAAACCTCCAGGCTGCAGAGCCTGCCTGCCCCACCCCCAAGCGGGAGCCAGGCCCAGGCCCGCAGAACTTCAAAGCAAAAGGAAGCCTGCGAGGAGGGGTGGGGGGAGGTGTAAATTCTCCCCGCGGCCCCTCTGAGCTGTGAACATTTGCAGAACCCCCGCCCCAGCTCCCCTCCAGGTGTCCGCAGTGCTGGGGCGGCTCCAGATCCTCCCGGATCCTCAGCCCGCCCCCTCCCCGCCTCGGCCCCTCCTCGCGCGCGGCTTTCATGTGGATCAAGGCCGGGAAGATGACAAGCCTCCTGACTGATAGATACACGGAGACTTCGCTGGTGATTTATTGGCTTTCCGCACCTGACGAGAACCACTAGGCCTATCTGAGGAAGGAAATATATGGGCTTTCCTGACTCCAAGTGGCAGCCCCGGGGCCCTAGCATGTGATCTCAAGCTGGGCAGGAGAAAGCAGAACTGTGCACCGGGCTGTGTTTTGTAAGCGGGACCAGGTCATAAAAGTGTCAGCACGCGATATATTTCGTGTGGGGGATCCTCCCTGGGCTCTTGCCAGAGGCTTCTCTGGGCGGAGGAGGCCAGCGCCTTTCTCTCCCGGGGCTGGCAGCCCGGGCCGGGCTGAAGGCATCTTTCCACAGGCTTTATTTTGCGCGGTACTTGCGGGCACGACCCTTCCACGCGCTGGAGGTGCTGCGGGGATGGGAGCTGCGGGCAGCCCCTGGGCGCTCTCCCGCTTACTTCATTCTAGTGCCTTTCACTATCCCATCGGGTCCCGGGGGCCAGTGCAGGGCAGGAGTGACGAGCTCAGACCTGGGTTTAAATTCTGGACCTTTTGCTTGTTAGAGGGGGGATCTTTAGCAAGTTAGTTAATCCCCCCGCGTTGGCTTCCTCGGCTGTAGAGTGGGAATGATAGTGCCAATCCCCAATGAATGTGGGGTGGACATGATTAATTTAGGAAAGGAGCTATAAAGGGTAAGGTTACTAGTTGGACACCAGGAAAAGGGCAGGAAGGAAAATGTGACTGGACCACAGAGAGTGGCCAGGGGGTGTGGTGAATGAGGCTGGGAAGTCTGCCCCACAAGTCAAGTATGGATTTTATTTTTTTATACAAATAGTGGCAAAGTACTTAAAGGTCTCCGGTGGAAAGTGGTTGTATCTATCCAGAAGTAAAAAGGACAGGTTGATCCAACTTCCCCTATATCGGCAGCTTTGTGGATGCCTCTTCTCCCTTAGTCACTTTCCATATTTAGTACCCAATCATATACTGTCCATTTCTCTAATTGCCCCATCACCCTATTTGCCACAGTATAATATTAGTGTATTTAACAGGGCTTCTGTTACAGCAGAGCTCAAATTCACCTTTCTTATGTCTAAAAG
>PVKH010038510.1:0-11314 GCA_004027955.1 Chaetophractus vellerosus | reverse complement strand
GGATTAGCTCTAAGGACCTGGTCTCCCAGGGTCCACGAGGGCCTCAAACTGCCACAAGGTGTGTGCTGGGACACCTGGGAGAGCTGATCCCTGGGCCCTCTCGCTCCCCTGCCCTGTACGCTGCTCCCTCTCAGGGGGCCCCAGAAACAGCCTGGGACCTGGGACAGAATGGGACGTGGAAATGCTGAATAATTTTTGAAAATCATCTCTGAAGAACCAGAAGTCGGCAGCACCTAGAAGAGCAGACAATGAGGAGAGAGAGCTGGCCGTGGGATGGGCCACGGGACCCACGCATTGCAGCCAGCAGCCCGGCCCTCGGCGGCTGGGCGTGCAGCATGGGGTGGCAGCCTGAAGCTGGGCGTCCCCGGAAGACCCTGTCTCAGAGCTGTCTCTGCTCTGCCGTGGCTCGGTGGCTTGACGGGGTTGACCGGGCTCACCTGGGTGGTTCTGCCGTGGGCACCTCGTGGCCATCTGAAGGCCGGCCTGGCTGGAGGACCTCGGTGTTCACACACATGGGGCTGGGTGCGGCCCTGCAGGGATGTCGCCCGGGGCCTGCGACTTCTCAGAGTGGGGCGGCTTGGGTCCAGGAGGCAGGCGGCACCAGCGCGGCCACACTTCTGCTTTGCCCAGGACGCGCCAGGTCCCGGAGGCTGGAGGGAGCAGGGAGGGGGCTGTTGTCGTGGCCCTCCTGGGAAAATACAGGTTGCACCGTCACTCTTAGGGTGGAGGCCTGCAGCTCCCTGTCCTGCCCCTCTTCCTTCTTTGGCTTAAAGTAGAAACCCAGCCTTGTGGTTTTGCCCATTTCTGCCTTGCTGGCGTGGCTCACAGAAGAGGCCGGGAATGCCCCCCGGGTGCCCTCTCTCTGTGCTTGTCTCCTGCCGCCCAGGGCGTGCCGTTCAGGCCCCGTCGCGCCCGTGGCCTCGGCTCCGTTTCCCTGCACCACTGGGTGCCTGGACACATGGCGGGGCGCTCTAGGCCTGTCCTGGGGACAGCTCGGCTTTCCTCACCTCTTCTGCGATGCTTTAGCATTCCAAGCTTTTCCTCCATACTTTAGACGTTCCCTTTTGTAGTTATGTTTGGCTTCTTAAACCGCTTCCTCCTGTCTGGGATGCTCTAGAAAATACTTTTATCAAGAAATGTGCACACTCCAGAGAAGTGCCATGCACACCTTGGTGCACACGTGCTGGGTGTGCGGGGTGAGGTGGAGGTGGGTGCGTGTGTGTGCGTGTGTGCTCCCCGGCAGGTCCCTGCGTCCAGCTGGGGGCCTTTCCCCATTGTCTTGGTGTTACATAGCACAGTTAATCTCACGAAAAACTGAGAAGAAGCTGATGTGAGATTGTGTTTGGGGATTCTGGTCCTCCGTTTACCTCCTACATACGGACAGACGTGTTTATCATAGTCACAAACTGAAACAGAAGGAACCTCACTCTTCTGACAGCTCCTCACAGCAATCCTATGGGATAATTCCACCTCCAAGAAAAAGAGCCTGAGGGTCAGAGAGGATCCTTAACATTGGATCCTGTGGCTACTCCAGATCTCCTGATTCCAGGTGCCGATGTCAGCAGACTTGTTCTGTCAGGGGTCATATGGAGGCTGTTTTAGGCTTTGTGGGCCACACAGTCTCTGTCACAGCAATTCACCTCTACCACTGGAGCATGGAAGCAACTGTAGGCAGGAGGTAAATGAGCGGGCACGGCTGTGTTCCAGCAACACATTGTTTACATAAAGAGGAAGCTGTCTGCGGGCCGTAGTTTGCTAACTCCCGCTCTAAACCACGATGTCCTGAATAGAGTTAAGTTTGTCTGGGGAAAAATGCCTTTTCTCTGTCTTTGCCATGTGCCTACTCCACTCTGCTGGGCTGAGTGGAAAGTCCTGGAAGTCTGAGCGCCTCCTCCTGCAGAGCCAGCAGGCTGTGTTGCCAGCTGCTCCTTGTTGCCAGCTGCTCCTTGCTCGCGGGGGTGCTGATTCCGGATGCCTGGGCTTCCTGCGAGGCCAGGTCTGCAACACAGCTGGAAAGTGCCCTTGCCTGGGATTCTGCCAGCTGAACACCAGGCGCCCAAGCGATCACAGTGAACAGAACCGGACAAGCAGTCCCTACAATTGCGCGAACCCACCAGAGGCGTAGGCGGGACTGCCCCGGAGGCTTTGAGCCTCTGGTGGAAAGTGCTGGCTCGCTCTCCAGGGAAAACCTGCGTCTGAGCTGGCGGGAAGTGTTCCTGCTCTCGAGCCGCAGGTGGTTGTCGATTGGATTGGTTTGGCTCGGCAGCGTGTGGGGTCCATGGCACGTGCGAGCAGGGGAGAGGGCAATCGAGGGGGGGCTTCCGTCTCCGAGCACAGCATGAGCAGCTGGTGGGCAGGAGCAGTGGGCACACACAGGCTGTGACGCGGGCACAGGAGAGCCGAGCCCGTGCCCCATTCCGACTCCTGCCTTGCAGCAAGGTGATGTAGAGCTTTTAGAGCTTCGCTTGAAAGTTTTGCATCTGTCTGCGCTGTGGAGAATCTAAGGCCCAGTTGGTGCCCTCTGTCATGGTCATCCTTACAGCATCCTGGCCATGGAGATGGCACCAACCTCATAAGAATGAAGAAAAGGAGGCTCTGGTGGTGAAGCAGCTTCTCCGGAACAACTTAACTTACCGGTGGCCCAGCCAGGATCACAGACAATATCTGGAAGTGGAGAACTCCTACTCATCCCTCAAAGCCCTGGTCGCCTGCCATCTTCCTTGTGAGTCTTTGCCCAGCCTCAGTCCTGGAAGTCTGCATCTGACCTTCCTCTGGCCTCTGTGGAATGGGTGCCCCCTCTTGAGCTAACGGTCCTTACCCTGTTGGCGTGTACACTGTTCTGCTTTCCCAGCGAGACGGTGCCCCCCGGGGGCAGCGCACATGGTTCATTCCGCTCCGGTCCCCAGTGCTGAGCACAGAGCCTGGCACACGTGGGGCTTTGGCTCTGTGAGGCGCCAGCTCCGATGGCCTCTGGGCTCGTCACCCGTGATCTGGGGAGACCTAAGTGGTGTCCCACTAGAGAGGAGACCCGGAGAGGCGGCTGCTGGCACAGTTGTGGCATCGTTTAGAGAAGGCTGGGCCGGGTGGGGGCAGCGTCCGTCCAGAGAGAGCAAGGCAGGCCGAGGCGGCTGGCGGCTGGGGCTCCGTATGTACGACCGATGCCACTCATTGCTTATGAGCCATCCAGCACCCTCTTTGGCGAAGTGTCTGTTCACACTTTTTAAAATTTTGGTTGACTGTTTTCTTACTGTTGAGTTTGGAGAATTCTTTATACATTCTGCGTACAAGTCTGTATTGTATGTAGGATTAGCAAATATTTTCTCCCAGTCTTTCCCTTGTTTGTTCATTCTCTTAACGAGTCATTTAAAGAGCAGAAGTTTTTCAGTTTTAGGAAGTCCAATTATCAGTTTTTCCTTTTATGGATCGTAACTTTGGTGTCATATCTAAAAGTAAACTTTGCCTAACCAGAAGGCACAAAGATTTTCTCCTGTGCTTTTCTTTTAGAATTTCTATAGTTTTAGGACTGTGCTGCATTTTTTTATGTGGTACAAGGTATGGATTGAAGTTTATATTTACACTTGGGTGTCTAATTGTTCCAGCATCCTTTGCTGAAAGGACTCTCCTGTCTCCATAAAATTGCATTTGCCCATTTGTCAAAACTCAGCTGTCCCTAGATGGGGGAGGGGGGTTAATTTTTGGGTTCTTTCTAATGTTCCATTTATCTATGTCTATTTTGACATCTGTACCACATTTTCTTGATCACTATAGCTTTATAGTAAGTCTTGAAATCAGGGCCTGTGATTCATCCAACTTTGTTCTTTTTCAAAGTTATTTTGGCTCTTCTAGGTCCTTTACAATACCAAATGCATTTCACAATCAACTCATCATTTCCAAAACAAAGCCTGCTAAAATTTTTATTGGGATTGTGTCGAATCTGTATGATCAGTTTGTGGAGAACGGTCATCTTAAAATATTGAATCGTCTGATCCATAATTAAGCACAGTGTATTTCCCTATTTATGTGGGTCTTGTTTCATTTTTCTCAGCAGTGTTTTCTAGTTTTCAGCATAAAAGTCTTGCAGCTCAATTTTTTATGCTCAAGTAAATGGTATTGCTTGTTAACTCTTCATTTCTTTCTGTTCATCAATTGTGTTTTTGTGTGTTGATCTATTGTTCTGCAACCCTGATAAATTCCATCTGTTATTTCTAGTAGTTTTTTTTGGTAGATTTCCATTGGATCTTTTACACGAATGATCATGTCATTCGCAGATGAAGAGATGGATGTGCTTTATCTCTGTTTATTTCAGTTCCCTGGCCAGACCTCCAGTACAATGGTGAATGGAAGTAGCAGGAGCAGCCCTGCTTGTCTTGTTCTCCATGTTAGGGGAGAAGCATTCAGTCTTTTATCATTAAGTGTGATCCTAGCTGTGGGTTTTTCATAAATGCATTTTATCAGTTTGAGGAAATTAATTTTTTCCCCTAGTTTGCTGAGAGTTTTCATCAGAAATGGATATTGGATTTTTTAAAAAGTTTTTTTTATGGTACTATATATATATGCATGTGTGTGTATATTATTTATATTATAAAATTTGCCATTTTAATCATTTTAAATATATAATCAAGTGGCCCTAATTACAAGCACAGTGTCGTGCAACCTTTACAATCCATTTGCCAAAACACTCTCATCACCCTGGATATTGAATTTTGCCAAATTTCATCTGTTGGGATGATCATATGGATTTTCTATTTTAATTTATTAATATGATTAACAGAGTATATTGATAATATACTGGCTTATTTTAGAATTTTAAAACATACTTGCGTTCCTGGGATAAACCGTATTTGGATGTGTTATATTATCCTTGCTATGTTTTGATGATGATGTTTGCTAACTTATGTGCCTGAAGGATATTGATACGGGGCTTGCTGTTCTCATAATATCTTTGTGTAGCATCACGGTGTCCAGATGATCTCAAAGGTGAGCTGAGCGTTTTCTCCTCAGTTTTCTGGAAGTGCTTATGTACCATTGGTACTCTAACTGTGGCAGTTTGAGATTATTTATGAATCACAAAAAGAGAGATGATGTTTGTAAGCGAATCTCTTCCTCTGGGTGTGATACCCTTTGATTACATTAAGTCTGGCTGTGGAGTCTTTGATTACATTGGCTGTTAAGATTAAGGCTTTATTTCGACCATGTCAGTAAGATGTGGTCCAGGTTGCGTCCCTGCCCCCTTGGAGGGTCTCACTCAAGAAGACATACCGCAAGAGAGAGTTCTGTCATTTTTTGATCCTGCCATGGGACAGAAAGAAGAAGGCACAACCAGCTGAAGTCCTGGGGAGAGAAGAGCCATTTTACCTGAAAGCTTACAGCTGGGGCTGGGAACAGAGCTGAGCCTGATAGAGGAGAAAGAAGCAAGCCCTACGCCAGGAGAGACAGCACTTCACTTAAGCACGAAGCCCCAAGAGGCTGGGCCCACGGAGCTCAAGAGGAAGAGGAAGCCCAGAGGAAAGGAGACACCAGGCAGAAATCTGCCGCCATCTTGCTTCAACACGTGGCACCCGACTTTGGTGAGAAAGCAGCCTTGAACTGGACGCTTTACGGCCTAGTAACTAAGCTTTTGCCCCAAATAAATACCCTTTATAAAAGCCAACTGATTTCTGGAACTTTGCATTGGCACCCCTTTGGCAGACTGATATATTAACTATTTGGTAGAATTCACAAGTGAAGCCATCTGGTCTGGAGTTTTCTTTGTGGGAAAGTTTTAACTACTAATTCAATTTCTTTAATAGATATAGGGCTAATTGGATTATCTGTTGGTTTTTTTTAGCATGAGCTTTTCTTTCAAGGAATTTGTCCATTTCATCTATGCTGTTGAATATTTTGGGACAAAGGAGTTCATAATATTTCCTTTTTACATTTTACCAGCTATAGAATCTGCAGTGATGTCAACTCTCTCATTCTTGATTGTGGTCATTTGTGACTCCTCTTTTTATTTCCTGCTTCTTCAGACCATAAGTGAATTAATTTTATTTATTTTATTAAGAAACTTGCTTTAGGTTTCATTGATTTTCTCTATTCTATTTTCTACTTTATTGAGTTGCACTCTGATCTTTATTTTTTTAATGTTTTTTTCTGCTTGCTTTGCTCTTCTGTTTTGTTGTTTCTTATGATAGAAGCTGACATTGATTTGAGATCGTTTTCTCTTTTAATAGAAGCATTTAAGTGCTATAAACTCTCCCAGAAGTATTGCTTTAGCAGTATCCTCCAATTTTCTATATGTTGTGTTTATATTTTTTATTCAGTTCAAAATACTTTCAATTTCCCTTCTGATTAAACCCATGGAAGGCTGCTATTTGGGGATTTTTTTAAAAAAAGATCCTTATGTTTTTAATTTCCAATTTCATTCTGTGTTCATAGAACATACATTTTGTCATTGGAATCCTTTTAAGCGAATGCCTCAGAATGTGGTATACTTGGTAAGGGATCTGTGCACACTGAAAAATCGTATGCATTCCTGCTGTTATAAAGCGTTCTATAAATATTAATCAGGTCGAGTAGTAAGGATATGGAAGAGACTGGCTACTTATTTTCTTAATTATTGAGAAATGGGTGTTGACATCTCTCACGTTGTTTGAGGATTCCCTGCGTCTCCTTTCAGGTCGACCCGTTTTTGCTTCATGCATTTTGAAGATCTGCTATTAGGATCACGTCCCCCACAAGGGGATGTTCAAGTCCTAGCCCCTGGCCCCGTGGGTGTGAACTCCTGTGTAATTAGGAACTTTGAGGAGGGTTTAGTTAAGATGAGGCCAGACTGGGACAGGGTGGGCCCTAGCCCAATGTGACTAGCGGCTTTACAAGCAGAGGAGACTCGGGTGCAGTAGGAGCCATGCGGGCAGACAGGCATTCCCGGGACCCAGGCAGAGGCTGAGTTCCAGGCTACCAGCAAGCCGGCACCAGAGCTCTGCTGACACCTTGACCTTGGGCTTGTGGCCTCCAAAGCCGTGAGGCAATCACTTCCTGTTGTTTAAGCCAACTAGACAGGCTCTTGAATGCATAGGGCCATGTCCTCTTGCTGAAGGGGCACTTTTAGCCCTGGTAAAAATCTTTGTAATCTGATTTGTCTAATATTAATGCAGCCATTCTGATTTCCTTTTGTTTATTCTTCTCAAAATATGTCTTTTTCCTTCCTTTTATTTCTAATGTTCGTATCTTTGTACTTTGTGTGTTTCTATTTGCATTTTGCTTTTGGGTCTAATCTGACCATGTTTGCTTTTAATTAGGGTATTTAGACTGTTGGCATTTTTGTTATGATTCAGTTTAAATCTGTCATCTTGCTATTTGCTTTCTGTTTGTGTTATCCATTTTGTTCTTTTTTTAGAATGCCTTCTTGTGGGTCTATTTTTGTGTTTTATTACATTGCATTTTATGATCTCCTCTTATCTCCTTTGTTGGCTTATTAGTCTTAAACTTTTATTTTAGTGTTTGCTTTTGAGCTAGTAGTAAATATCTTTAACTTGTAACAGTTTATCATCATTTGATATTATACCACATCACGGACAGTATAAAAAGCTTACCATGGTGTACTTCCATGTTTCTCTCTTTTCTTAGCCTTTATGATGTTGTCATACATTTTACTTCTACTTGCATTATAACTCCCATTCTACATCATTATTTTTATTACAGACTCAATTCTCCCTTTAAAGAGATTTAAGTAATAAGTAAAATATGTTGTATTCTCATATGATTACTTCCCATTCCCGTCTCTTCATTCATTTCCATAGTCCATATTACCATGCATTTTTTTTTCTGCCTAAAGAATTTCCTTTGAAATTTCTTATAGTGTGCATCTGCTGGTAATGAATACTTTCAGCTTTTGTGTGTCTGAAAAACTCTTTCTTTTGCCTTCAATTTTTAGAATATATTTTTGCTGCATTCTAGGTCAATGGTTTTACTTCTCTGAATTCTAAAGACGTTCCATTATCTACTCTCTTTGAAGTATTGTTTCTGATGAGATATCTGCCACCAACGTTTTTCCCTCTCTGTGAAACATGTCTTTTTTCTTGATCAACTTTTAAGATGTTCCCTTCATCACTGGTCTAAAGAAATTTGATTATGATGTGTCCTGATGCAGTTTCTTTGTTTCTTGTGCTTGTAGTTTGTTGAGCATCTTTTATCTGTGGGTTTATAGTTTAATCAAATTTGGAGAAAATTTTTGTCCTTTTGGTCCTTTCTTCAAATACTTTTCTTGTTTCCCCCCTCAGCTTTGGAACTCTAGTCATACAATGTGTCAGGCCTCTTGGAGTTGTCCCACAGTTCACTGATAATCTTTTATTTTCTTTTTGAATTCCTTTTTTCTGTTTCATTATGGTAATAGAAACCATTTTGGATGATTTCTCTTGCTTTGTCTTCAAAGTTCACTAATATTTTCTTATTCAGTGTCTAATCTGCCATTAGTCCTATCCATTGCGTTCTCCGTCTCTGACATTGTAGTTTTCATCTCTGGAAGTAAAGATTGTATCTCTTTTTATTCATCTTGTTGAGGTTACTACTAGGAAGCTCAAACGAGAATGGACCCATTCTCTTTTCCTTCTTATTTGTTACTTGTTTTTCACTTTGTGTATTGATGGTGTCCTGTTTTATTTTATATATTTTATACTGTAATCTGCCTGAGTCCTTTCCTGGGGGCGCACATGGCATGTATTTTCTTCGTATGCGCTTGTCTTGTAACCAGGGTCCAGCTGTTGAGGACGGAGGGAGACCCTGATGAAGTGTGGGCCTGGAAAGTTACATTCGGCATCAGTTCTCACGCACACACGCACACACGCACACACACACACACACACATGCCTTTAGGAAGGTCTCTTCCAGGAAAGCATGGCCTCTTAGTTAAGCAAACACAGAGCTTGTTTGCCTTAGTCTCAAGAGCAGCTGTTGGTGTGTTTACCTCCCTAGCCATGGTTGGGGGACACAGATGTGAACAATATTTTTGACCTTTCCCCCATTTACAGGCACTTTTAAGATTATGCATTTGCTCTGATGTCCATGGAAATGGGGGAAATTGGCCCATCCCTTTGAAATGATGGAGAAAGAGCTGGGAGTCTGGCACCTGGAGCTCAACCTTGCTCCACCACCTCCATGTACAGTGGCTGGTTCTCTTTATTGGATGTCAGTTTCTTAATGGGGAAATGAACTGGCTGGACTAAGCAGACGGTCACTGAGGCCAGTTTAGGAGGCCATCAGGCACCATGCTAAGTTAACAGGCTTTTCTGCTGCAGAGATGAGCCTGAATCTCATCTTGGCCTCTCATCACCTGGTTGCCTGGGCTGGCCTGAGCCTGTTCCTCGGGCACAGGAGGTGGGCGATGAAACAGTTCCTTGATGCTGGTTGTAGCTCCAGAGCCCTTCCGGGCACGTTTCTCTCCAGTAAGAGCACATTGCATTTGTCGTGTGTTGCCTCAACGTGAATGACGCTTAGCACTTGCCAGGAGACACAACTGGATTTAAAATGGTAGAGGCTGCGGCACTGATGGAAATCGGTCTGCCTGTGCAACTCTCGGTGTGCAGGGCGGCAAGCGTGGAGGCCATGTGAAAGGGTCCTGCTCTCTGGACCGGGCACCGGGCCTCCCTGAGTCTGAGGAATCCTGTGGGCCTGCTGGCCGCGGCTGATGCCCGCTCACCTGCGGGCACGCCTCACCTTGGGCCCTGGCAGTTTGCACACACACTGGGAGCCTGTCCGACCCACAAGGACCCAACCTGCTGGCGTCGTGGAGCAAGAATCCATTGAGTGTTTAAATCAGGGTCTGCATTAATGCACTTTCGTTTTAAGGGGGAAATAGGAGAATCCTGCTGTTGAGTTTATGAGTCCTCCTGCAGGCTGACATTGTCACCAAACGTCTTGCTTACAGAGGACAAGGCCACACACATGGCTTTGTGACATCATCTGGCCATTTCTTCAGCTTTTTAAAAATTTATTATACATCCCCCCCTCTTTTGCTTGTTCTTGCTGTGTTCATTTTTCTCTGCGTCCCTCTGTGTCTGCTTGTCTCCCCCTGCTGGGGCGACCTGCCGAGTCAGCTCACCGGCGCGGCGGCCCGCCTGCTCGTGGGGGCTCGCCCTTGCTTGCAGAGGCTTTGCCTTTTTGCCCGCCTGTGGGGGGCTTGCCTTTGCCCACGGCAGCGTGCCCTGCCCGTGTTGGCTTGCCTTCTCGAGGTGGTCCGCCCATTCGAGGAGGCCCGGGGACCGAACCCGGGGCCTCCCATGTGGTAAACTGACGCCCTACCAACTGGGCTACAGCCGGCCCCATCGTTCAGCTTTTAAATTGCTGGCAGGTGATGTTGTCATGACCTATAAAGTCATTCTTTTAGTTACTTGTGCTTGCTCTGGATATTTCCAGAAGTGATGTGTGGGAGCTGGTACAGGGGCCAGCATGCTCCCCGCTGAGTTCTGAGCGCATTCAGGCCGTGTGTGCTTCTGTCCTCCCTGCACCCCCTCCGCCCTCTCTCCTTCTCATGGGGGTGCAAGGGCCGTGGCCACTGAGGAGGGCGTCAGGTTTGACTTGGCCGGAACCAGGTGCCGGCCGTGCCACCCGCCGGCTGCAAGAGCTCGGTCACGTCATTGCCGTCCTTGTGCCTCGGTTTCCCTGCCTGTAAGAGGTTGCGGTGGAGACGAGATGATCTTGTTTCCCACCCCTCCTTGTTCTGTGAGCCACTCTAAACCTGACCCGTTTTAGGCCTGGCGTGTATTTGTAGGCTAGTTTTAATTCATGTTGCATATTGGTTGGCTGTTGTTTTTTTTAATAAACTTGTATGTCACACTTATTGTCAAGCATGGAGCAAGCTGGGGGTTAAAAGGTGAATGAAGGTGACTTCATCCTTGGAACTTACAGTTTAGGGGGGAGACCTGTGAGCAAATAACTGCTAATCCATGACTTTGATGAAAAAGCGGTTCGACCAAGTATGGCCAGGATGTAAAGCTAGAAGCGCAGAGCTGTGCCCAGAGGGAGAGGAAAGAGAGGTCTGTAATCCGTGCTCAGCTTGAGAAAGGGACACCTGAGTGTAATTTAAGTGACAAAAATAGTAAATCAAAAGTATAGAGCAGCGGTCCTTAACAAGGGCTGCATGAGCTGGAATTGAAAGTCAAAAAAACACTATTCTTGTGGGGCCGTGTTGGTGCAGGTGTGATCTAGTTATTAAATAACACGCAGTAGAGTGTGGACTTAGTCAGGGGTCCGTGGTTTTCACCTGACTGGCAAAGGGGTCTGTGGAACAGGAACGGCTAAGAACCCGCGGTCCAGAGAGTAGAATCACAATTTTAGG
>PVKH010038509.1:0-11327 GCA_004027955.1 Chaetophractus vellerosus | reverse complement strand
CCATGCCCGTGGGGGCTCAGCCCTGCCCGTGGTGGCTTTTTGCCTTGCCCACGGCGGCTCCGGCCCGCCCACGGCGGCTTGCCTTTCTCAAGGCCGTCTGCCCGCTCAGAGAGGTCCCCGGGAACCGAACCCGGGCCCGGGGCCTCCCATGTGGTACACCGGCGAGCTCTTTATCCACTGAGCTATCTAGCCGGGCCCAAAGAGTTGTTCTTTAGAAAGTCAACTGGTGGCAATAAATAGGTGGATTGGCAGAGACAGAGATGGGCAATGGAAAGGGAAGTTTGGGGAGTATAGTAATAAAGTTTTAGAAATAAAGAACCCAGAAATGAAGTGAGTGGCAGGGGAATGACTTTTAGGAATTGGGTAAATTATAAAAGACTTCCATTCAAGAAACACATGACTAAGTCACATTGTGATAATCTATTATAGTCTCTTGAAAGAAAGAGTGCCACAATTATCATTTATTGAGTAATGTTTCAGGCACTGTTCTATAAACACTGTATATTTATTATCTCATTTAATCCTCCTAAAATCACTGTAAAGTAAGGTCAGTTTTTATTCACATGATACAAAAGAGGAACCCAAGATATTAAGAAATTAAATACCTTTTCTGGGTTCACGTGTATAGTCAGTGTCAGTGGCGACACTATTCAAACCCAGTTGGCGACAGTATTCAAACCCAGTAGCCTGAGTCACAGCGCCCCTCCCTCTTAATGAACACACTTCAGCTGTGTATCCTTGAACCAAGGTGTGGGTTATTACCAATTGGTTTATAAATCACTTGGGGTCCGCCAGAAGGAGCCTTGTGTGCAGCTCCTGCTCTAAACAGTGCTTTAAAATCCTGTTTAGGGAACCGGCTGTAGCTCAATTGGTAGGGCTCGGTTTACCACATAGGAGGCCCCGGGTTCGGTTCCCGGGGTCTCCTGGAGCGGGCAGACCGCCTCGAGAAGGCAAGCCGCCGCGAGCAGGGCAAGCCGCGGCGCAGTGAGCTGACTCGGCGGGTCGCCGCAGCAGGGGAAGACAAGTGGACACAGGAGAACGCAAAAATGAACACGGCAAGAACAAGCAGAGAGGGCGGGATATATAATAAATAAATAAATAAATCTTTAAAAAAAATAAGCACAGCAACAAAAGGAAACACGCTATGACATTAAAAATTAAGTCCTGTTTACACCCCTGCCACGGATGTCTAAATGGGATTCAGTGGCCTTGAGTTGCTGTCAATATTCCGGCCTTGGCCACTGAGGGAATCCTCACTGAACTTTCCAGGCAAATAGTGATCTCTGCTTCACTTTTATCTGAAATATATAAGACTTCTTCCTGATGTAAGTTTAATTCAACAAGCTTAATTTTCAGGTTATTTACTAACGCATAGAGTTAGGCTGAAAACGTATTTTTAATCAACATTTTACTATCATTTCTTCAATTTCCTGCAGCTGATCTAGTACTACCCATGCAGAGGAATAAGTGCATCCATTTTTATTTTGCAGGCTGATTTCGTTTCCATAATTTCCTGTAGGAAACAGAGTAGCTATCTACTGGTCTCTAGAACTTAAACATTTAAAAGGAACCTACTGCTATATTTATCATCCTTTACAGGAAAAGCAAAGCTCTTTAAGACAGACAATAAAAATATAGGTTCATAAAAAACATTGCAAATTTAATAAGCGGTACTATCTTTTGCTAATTCCTGTTTACTATTCATGCAAATAGAATTTAGGTGGTTTCTCTTTTTACATTTTGTAAGGTGAATTTCAAGAGAAGGAATGAGAAATAAACAATGTGAGGTCCATGTCTCAAGAAATTACATTTTTAAATTAATTTTTAAGCCTCTGTTATCACTGTCTTCATAAGATTCACAGCTTCTTTAGGTTATCTTGGAGAATTTCCACCTTTGTAATTACCCGAGAATTGCATCAGGGTTGTACAATGATAAAAATAATAGTTAAAAGTTGAATAAATATATTCATATATATGCCTATATGTGACTTTACTTACATATATTATTTATAATATGTCTTATTTCCCTCAAAAAAAAAACACTCCACTTGTACATAACCTGTGATTTGCTGAATCAACCTCATGACACTAAGTCAGTCTTTCAGTGCTTATATTAACTTCTGGGTTTTTAGTCACCTTTGGAGCTAGGAAAAATAAATGGATTTCCAGGAGAAATGCAGATACAGTCTGTCAGTAAATGTACTAACATGCTGTCAGTAAATTGCATGCAGCAATTTATTTTCTGTTTAAAGTTTCTTTTTCCATAGACTCTGACAGTTTTACCAGCAAGATACCAGAACCTTTCCAACATACATTATTTTTTTGTCTAATTAATACAATGTTTTCCTTATTATTTATGCATAAAACTCTGACAGATACTTCTGATAAAACAGTTTCTTTAGATTTATTTTCTTATTAGCTTTCTGCATTTTAAACACTCAAAATTATTACACCCATTTTCATTTTTTGTTTACATTAAAATTATGTATTTCAGGAAATAATGTTACAAAAAAGAAATGAGTAGTCACTTCAGATTTCCCTAAAATTGATCAAATTATTACCATTAAAAATGAGGTTCATGATGCATAAATTTTAAGTTTTATCATTGGTTCTGTCAGTCATTTCTTTATGGCCTCTGGGCCATAAATTATTCTAGTATCTGGCTTTCAAATGCTAAAATATTTTATGTTTCACTCTTGAATACAAATGGATTTCTGTGTGTGTACAGTTTGAGGGAAGAATCTGAAAAAACAAACAAACGGGGATCATATTCAGCAATATGGCCAAAATGGTATTTATATGTATATTTTTCATTTTAAAATTTATACAATTTAAAAATATATATGATTAGAATTAAAGAAAAACATTTTTTAAAAAGAAGGAAAATTCCTCAAACTCCACTAAGTTTTAGAAGTAAAGTTTAATGTGATGAACAGAATTAGACTGTGAGTTCTATTAACTTTAATGGGTAACACATGGTTGAATCCCCAGTACACAGTCTGAAAATTTACCCCTTCCTGATTTAACAAAAGAAGCAGTGCGTAATTACCATAATTGCCAGCTCTTTAAACTAATTATTTCCATTTTGTTTATGTGGCATTTTTATTGACTGGCCTGCTTTAGGAAAACAGGTCTTCTGCAAATGGATTTAAAAACCATGACAGTTACTATTGTTAGTGAAGGGGGATATTCAGCAGGTGGCAAAAAATTAAGTACTTTGTTTGGAGAAATTGCTTGCTCTAGTATGTTTGTGATTTTATTTCCATTCCATGGGAAAGATTGTTTTAACATATTGAATGAGGGTTTTTTCATTTCTTACATCTTCCCCATGAGATGAAGAGAAAATTTATGAATTGGACCCAAGAGAGGACTTTTAAATGGCAGGAACCAGTAAGCCGAATCTCATAGATGCATGGAATGTGAGAACTGCACAAAAGCTTAGCGATATTTTATTCATGAATTAGGAATGCTTAAAAAAATTCTCAAATCCACATACCTGGAAATGGCCAGACCAGCTCTTTCACCCAGATATCCTCATTCCCAAAGTTCATTTCACAGCAATGCAGCAGCCACCTCATATTAGAAAGGGTTCGTTCTTGAAATAACTATGTTCAAAATGAAAGCTAAATTTTAAAATAGCGACCCCCACAGATCTGGTGAAATAGCAATTCTGGCAAAAGAGCAGATTTTCCTCATATATAAATTTTGAGACCTTCTAAAGTTATTGACAGTTACTCCATCCACATTAGATGGATTGAGGCTAGAGATGGGAGTAGGGAAGAATGAGCTTGGAGTCACCCACTTTAGAAAGAAACTTCCTATTTAAAATCAGTGGTTAGCAGTAGAGCTTTGGTATAAAGCAACACTGACACAAAGCTCTTAAGCAGTGAGTAATAACACCCTTTAATAGCATTAATTTCTTGTTATTAACACTGATGGTGCACAAATCATACCGTTTAGGTACTATATATATATATATATATATATATATATATATTTTATGAACAGTATTTCAAATCCCCAAAATCCCTCCCCACCAAGAGAAATGTTTCACCCCTCTGGAGAAAATGCTGCAAGGATCAATGATAAATCAATGCTAAAGAAGATCAATGTAAAGCATTTCCCGTAGCATAAAAAATATATACTTTACAGAAGGGAGTTAATTACTGAGGTTGACTCTGCCCTAAGGTATATCACTCCCCCAAAATAGTCTGGAGTTTTGAAGACAGGCAGGGGTCATTTAGGCATATGTTAGCTAATCATACTTTTCTTCTTTGATGATGAAGAATGGATTCAGGAAGCCCTGACTCCGTGGTAACTAATATCAAAGAAGATAGTCACATTGGCGTAAGGCAGAAAAGCCATCTTTTTACCAGATCAACAGTAGATGTAATTTCCAACCTTTGTCACATCCTATTACAGCCAAAAACATCCTTTCTATGGACTAGTGTATCTCCAGGGATGGGGATAACCCTACCAAGAGGAATCCCCAACTGTTTCTCCTGCTTCCTTAGAATTCCTTCTGGCTATGGGGAGGTGTAGATTGTCTTCCTTCCTTGGGGATGTCAAAGTCTTATATAGTTTGTCATCACTCTTGAAAAGGTGAAGAAAATGAGTTCAGGTTTTCTCTGTCTTTCAAGAACTGATGGTGTTTAGCAAATCCCAACTCTCATTTATTTTTTATTGTAATCTGGAGTAATGCTGCTATGAAGAAAAAATAGAAATCTTTTAATATTCCCACAGGAAGTGTTTACATTTCTGAAGGATTGTTTTACTTCACAGAGCTTATTTAGTTTCTGTTTAATTTTGTACAGGGATAAAACAGGTTTCAAGAGTGCCACTGCAACAATTACGTGAACATCAAGAAAACAAAGCAAGATTCTAAGCTACCTCAGAGGGGAACCATGATTATATATTTAATTTATAAAAAAAGGCCCCCTTCTGAACTAGGATTGTTCCATGATTTTCAAACTAAGGAAGGGGAAAAATAACATTGAAATAGAAACAGAAGCCATTTGGTTCTGAAGTAAACTTTTGAAAGAAAACAACTGTTTCCCAATCCTTTTGATTGACCTCAAAAATGCCCAACGGATTTAAGTTTGATGTTATGGAAGGTAAATATGGAATCTTCTTCTCCAAAGGGCTTCAGAAACAAGTCAGGTGATGATGGCATTGTTTCTGGAAAAAGTAGGCACTAATTAGGAAACCTTTCTGGGTCCTTTCTTCCTGTGTAGCTATGATTATTCCAGAGATCTGGAAACTGCCAGGAGCAAATAGGGGAACTGGAGGAATCTTTAACTATATCCAGATATAAATCCTTTAGTTTTAAATAAGGATATAGAATTATATAAAAGAAGTGATTATTGGTAGTAGTCATTTTAATATAGTGATCTATGTTTTATACAGACTTTATATAAAGCTTTATGTAGATTTGTGGCTCACAAATCTAACTGCCCAGCGGTAGGCAGATAATATTTCTCCGTTACCAATGAGGAAATTGACTCAAAAGCACCTTTCTGTCAGAAGGAAGAACATGAAACACTGAAACCAAGTTTTCCAATTCTTAATTCACTGCCCTTTCTCCTGCAATATATGCAATATACCATTGCATGCATTTGTGGTTTATTTTTCAATCACAATGAATGTTTGCACAACCCAGGTGCGAACTGAGGTCACCCTAAACTTGAGGTTAGGAATATTCAATGTTTGGAAATAGTTAACATAGCCTTCCCCAGGTTTTCTTATAATGCTGTGCCCCTTACAAGTCCATGTTTGTCTACAGTTCAAAGTTTCTGCTTCTGCTTAAGTTTCCATCTCTCTTGCCTCTCCCCTATCAGTCCTGATTATCACTTGCTGTCCTAACACAGGTATGCCTATTTCTTTGCACAGCAGCCTTTCTGGAGATTGCTGTCAATTGAAATCTTAAAATTGGATGACAGATATTAGCTATTCAATATTAAATGTTTTAGTGACTCCTAATGTCAATTCTCTACTGGCCATTTTTCTTCTGCATGCTCCGTATTGTCTGAATCCTTCTCTTGCCATCTGTGGAAACCAGTCCTATTCTCTCCTTTCTTCATCTCTCAGTTCTTCCTCTCTTACTATGGAAAGCAGTTTGGCTATCTTTTTATTTTACTCTCTCATTTCCATCCACGACATCAGAGCCTTTCCTTCCATCCCACGTGGTTGATCAATTATTGTATGATGTAGAAACAGTTTATTACCTTAGAAGAATTCCAGGACCAAAAATTAGAATATTTTTCTCCAGGTCTTACTTAGGTCTAGTACTTGTCTCCTCTACCCCTCATATCTTTAACTGGCTACTGATGTTTCCTCCACTTACTTTCAGAGACCTTTATTCAGGGTTAGCCTTTAAGTGCTTGTTGGATGAATCAATCACTGAAAATGGTTGCTCTAATGTTTCCTTTCCTTTTCCTTTTCCTTCAGTTTTGACCTCAGTCCCAGGTCTCCTCGCTAATCCTTTAGGCTATTACATTATTTGAGGGATTGATTTTTCTCTTTTATTTGATCATAAGTTTCAAATAACCACTTACTCCTGTTATTTCCTGGCTAAAATTTCTACAGTGTCTCTGGAAAGCCCCATTCCTTTCTATCTCTATTCATTCTTTATTTATTGGTTTGTTTGTCTTCCAAATTTGCCTAAACTCCCTGGGACTCACCACTTTCATTTTTCATCTTTCTTCTTTATAGCTTTATTCTGACTAGGGAACATGAGAGAAAAATCGATTCATATTGGTGAAGACACAGACAACACTAACAAAACAGATGGTCCAAATGGCTCTCTATTGAAAATATGACCTGTGATTCTCAGTAAGGGTATAAAAATATACTATATTTTTTGAGAAATATTTGTCAATTGTATTCACAATATTTAAACTTGTATAACAAATGAAGCAACAAACCCACTTCTAGGATTTAAGCTTTTTGGTTAAAAGTTAAATAATGATACTATTTATTGAGGATTATTTAAAATGGTAGGAAATTGGAAAGAACCTAAATGTCCATAAGTGGGAAATTTGTTTTCTAACATAAAGTATATCCATCAATTGAAATATTATACAGCTATGTTTCAAGAAAACCTTGATCAAATTTCTTTGATAGGCCTCAAACGTAAGGAAAAAACAATTATGATAGCCATTTGACCTGTCAAATTATTACAGTTAATTTTACCAAGGCTTAAAAACACCAAATCTCAGAAAAACAAATTTTACATTAATGGTAGTAATAAAAGTATCCAAACCTTGATGTGGTTGGGAGAAAAGTAAATTTCCATAGCATGCTAGGACATTTTTTAATAAGCCCACCCAAGATTCATCTTCCACTATAGGGGAATGGTACTTTGTTTGCATAATAGCTTAAAAATCATATCATTTGATAAAAGTCATTAGGTTTTATGATTTTACCAAAAAGTGATGTTTGTGGGTTTTTTTTTTTGCCTTGTAGACATTAACCCCAATTTGTATTTCAGCATTCATTTTCCTGAAACTATAAATATTCCATAACTCAAATTCTCCTTTGAACCTACTTTGTCATCCTACTTATTCCCTCATGAGTGAATGAAATACAACAAGCCTCAAATGAGGAAATGGAGACATGACTGACAACTATGAGTCACAGCCATCACTGGGTATTGTATCTACCCTAAAAGAAGGTTGTAAATGACTCAAAATAACTCTCATTTTGAAACAAACATACAACTGCAAGTGAAACTTCTGTGTTCACTTTCCCATAATGTTGAAAGTTGAGATATAGTAAGACATTAAAAAAAGAAACTATCTCAGAAGCAGTATAGCAATAATCTGAATGTTGTATGATATTTTCAGTTGTGAATAAAAAAGCAGAATAATCCATCTCACTTTCTGCATGGAAAGAGGGCCGAGATGCATTATTACATAGAAAAATATGATTTCAAAACATTATTTTTATATCTAAATCTGGGGAAATAGATACAGTAATAACCCAAGAAAATACATACTACATTACACATAGATACACACCTGCATGCCTAATCCTGAAAAATATTTACCTAGCTATTACGGGAACTATCTATGGGGTCTAGGATTAAAAGAGATTTTTCACTTTTATGCTATACTTTTCTATAAGATATAAATTCTATATAGGGATGAAGAAAAAGCATTAAAATAAAAGCAGGGAAAGGGTAGAGAATACGTAATGAAAAAGAGTAGATTTTGGACAGAAGAAGCTTCTACCTTTCTCTCTCTGCCCATTAATCTCCAGTTCTTGTTTCCATACATAGTGAGGAAAATATGTATCTTTGTAAATGTAATGGTTCAACATATTAGTAAAGGATTATTGGGTTTCTTCTATAAGCAACTCATGGACTTTGTACCTTTAAAGCTCAGTGGCATTTAAATAAAAGATTTAATTTCTGAATAAACTCATTCAATTAGATTGCAAATTTTTGTACAAAAATAGCATTATATCTTACTCATGTATCTTAGTTTGCCAAGCTGCTATGACAACACCACAAAATGGGTTGGCTTAAACAACAGGAATTTATTGGCTCACAGTTTTGAGGCCAGGAGAAAGATCAAAATCAAGGTGTCAACAAGGTGATGCTTTATCCCCTCAGTCTTGAACCTTCTGGTGTCGGCTGCCAGAGATCCCTGGGATTTCCTGACTTGTATCCCTGTCTTGAGTCATGCTTTGATGTCCTCTCCTTTCTCTCCTAGTTCTGTTGACTTCTGGCTTCAGGCTTCTGGCTGCTCTCCATGGCTTTCACTATGTTTGAATTTCTTCTGCTTATAAAGAATTTCAGTACTCCAGATTCAAGTCCAAACCTCCTTTAGTTGGGCCACACCTTAACTAAAATAACATCTTAAAGAGATCCTGTTTCCAATGGGTTCACATGTACAGGAAGGCAGACCAAGATTAAGAACCTGTCTAAATTGGAGCACCTAATTCAATACACCGCATCATGTAAGTGTTACTCTTGGACTATTACATTTGTTGAGAATGTGCAAAATATCACAGGATTTATTTTCATCTTGGAAATCAGATTAGTTTTGCTGTTTGAACAAAAATAAATCTCTGGTATTAAAAGAAAACTAAATCCTGACTCTTCGCTGTAGTTGGTTTTACTCATCACCTCCTTCTGCCTATATAGTCACATGCTAAGACAGCTCATTGCTGTTAATAAGTTAGAGAAATGAATGCACGTCATATGCTGGAAATCTTGGGTTAAATGGTAAATTAGAATCATCAGAGTGATCATTATAAAATGAGAATGGACTTTCGCAGTTTAAGTAGAGCTGTGTCTGTTTTTCATAGAAGATCCCTTATCTGAAATGTCACATTGATTTCTATGAGAAGCCGAGATCCATGATCAAACATTTTGCTATTGTACAAAGTGACAAAATGATTCTTAGCAAGTAAGTACAAAATAGTCTTTTGTTGTCAGATTTTATGGAAATTGTATATGATCATAGAAAAACACCTGATGTATGCAGTAAACCCAAGGGTAAATGTTGCTATTTGTTTCTCTAATAAGCCTCACAGTCACAGTTGTTAAATAGCACAAGCATTGAGCAATTATTTGAAAGTTTTTGTGAGCAGAAGCAATGAATTTTGAGAATGATTGCTAGAATATCTGATTCCTGAAAACCTTGGTACTAGTGGGCAGCATGTGGGAATTTAGGTGTAAAGAAATTATTTTTTTTCTGGGAAAGCCCCGAAGTTGTCTCCTTAATGAGATCACAAGGGGATCCAAGAGCTGCCCTTGAATCTTGCCCTTCTTTCCACGTATTCTTGTATTATTCCTCTGGAACCAGAACTCACTGTCCAGACCAGATTTTCTCCTGGCAAACATACATAAGACTAGTGTACCCCTACATTAGATGTGCGCCTGGACCATTTAAAATCCTGGAAGCTTTTTTTCCCTTTCCTGAAACACATATTTTTTGGTTGACTCTGAAGACTGATTTGAGACTTGAACACAGTGACACTAGTTTTTCATTCTGTAATAAGCTCTTCCCTAGATTTTGACTTCAAAGCTGTGTAATTTGAACGAGACATAACAGGATTTAGCTCTGGTTATCACATCACAAAGTTTAATTTTGTGATTCTCTTCTGTTGAATAGGATCTAGAGATTCTACCAATCTAAATCAACTTCACTGATCTAATTAAACTCCATAATAAAAATATAACTACCTAAACCTATTACTCATTGATTCATCATACTCTGTTTGGCACCCACTCTGTTCCCATGTACCTGGGTATAGAATCTCCTACAAGACTTCTGCCACTGCCTTTGTGGAGCTTAAACTCTAGACAGATGTGTTGCCAATCTAATTCATACCACACACATAATCTCTCCATACACATTGTTCTCAAGCACACTGACTTAAGACCCACAATGATTTGTTTAAGAGATTTCTCTAGCTGCTGCAAACATCTGGAGCTCACTTTCTCCATGTACCATCTGGGATAAGCACTCAACCAGTGTAAAGAGATTTGGTGCATGAATGCCCCAGCATCCTTGCCCCACTCTGAGGCATGTCTACACTGTCCACCACTGGTTCCTCAATGGGATTGAGTCTCTGTCGCCCATAGCAGTAACCTGCTCAGTGATGTACCTGTATTAGCTTCCTTCCTTTACTTCTACTTGTCCCTTCTGGTACTTTCTGGGATGATCTCCACAATCAATTATTTGGATTCACATCTTTGTCTCAGGATCTGCCTCTAGGAGTACCCAAACTAAAATAGACAGTAAACCGATATATTAAAAAGCATAAGTAATTGATTACTTTTCAAATTGAATTGAATGCTATAAGGTAACAGATAAAAGCCTTAAGAGAAAACGATAGAGGGGACCTCCTTTGGGTAGCATTGTCAGGGAAGCTCTCTCTCTCTGAGGTGATAACAGTTAAGACCTCTGGGAAGAGAAACAATACAGCCATTGAAAAAAGGGGGAAACATACTACAGGAAGCAGTAACAGCAAGTGCAAAGGCTTTTTCTCTAACAATGAGCTTAGCATCTCTGAGGAACTGAAAAAGTTGAGGGTGGCATGAGTGAAGGGGGGGTAGTATAATTGGAGGCAGGAGGGCTAAGCAGATGCTCTGTAGCACAGGGCATTGTAAACCATTCTTTATTCCACATGCAATGGGAGGCCTGGAGTTGTTTTCAGCAGTGGAGGGACATGATCTAATTTACATTTTGAAATTCTTCTTACTGCTGGGTGGGAAACTGATTGTAGAGTGGTAGTATTAGAAGTATGTAGATTGAAAACAGTTGCAGCAAGAGATACTGGTGGCCTCCATTGAGAAGATGCCAGTGACGGTAGAA